>JAHHZJ010000139.1:0-25611 GCA_021437245.1 Aegilops speltoides | reverse complement strand
CTAGCACAATGCGTTGATGTAGTCGGACGCCTTCACGATCCGACCGATCCAAGTACCGAACGACGGCACCTCCGAAGTTCAGCACACGCTCAGCTCGATGACGCCCCTCGAACTCCGATCCAGCCGAGTGTCGAGGAGAGTTCCACAAGACGACGGCGCAGGACGATCTTGATGTTCTACCAGTAGGCTTCGCAAGCTTTATGACGTATATGACCGAGGTGGAATATGGTGGAAGGGGCACCGACACGGCTAAGGAACGATCCGAGATCAACTTGTGTGTCATGGGGTGCCCCTCGCCCGTATATAAAGGAGGGAGGGAGGAGGAGGCCGCCCTAGGGAGGAGGGCGCCAAGGGAGTCCTACTCCCACCGGAGTAGGATTCTCTTTCCTAGTCCAACTAGGTCAAGGGGAAAGAGGGAAGTGGGAAGGAAGAGGGGGCCGCGCCCAAACCCTTTGTCCACCTCGATCGGGCTTGGGAGGGGCGCCTCCCTCGCTCCTTCCCACTAAAGCCCATTAAGGCCCAATACTCTTCCCCGATTCCTGTAACTCCCTGACTCAAAATACCCAATCACTGAACCTTTCCAACTCCGAATATAGTCGCCCAATATATCGATCTTTACGCCTCGACCATTTCGAGACTCCTCGTCATGTCCCCGATCTCATCCAGGACTCGAACCCTTCGACATCAAAACTCATAAACTCATAATATAACCAGTATCGAAACCTTGCTGCAGGATTCTACGGGTTCGAGAACTATGTAGACATGACCTAGAACTATTCTTGGTCAATAACCAATAGCGGGACCTGGATGCCCATATTGGCTCCTACATATTCTACTGAAGATCTTTATCGGTCAAACCGATAACAACATACGTTGTTCCTTTGTCATCGGTATAGTTACTTGCCCGAGATTCGATCGCCGTATCCAATACCTAGTTCAATCTGCTATCGCAAGTCTCTTTACTCGCTCCGTAATACATCATCTCGCAACTAACTCATTAGTTGTAATGCTTGCAAGGCTTAAGTGATGTGCATTACCAGAGGGCCCAGAGATACCTCTCCGACAATCGGAGTGACAAATCCTAATCTCGAATACGCCAACCCAACATCCGCCTTTGGAGACACCGAGTACTTCTTTATAATCACCCCCATTGCTAGACGCTTGGTAGTACCCAAAGTGTTCCTCCGCAAACGGAGTTGCATAATCTCATAGTCATAGGAACATGTATAAGTCATGAAGAAAGCAATAGCAACATACTAAACGATCGGGTGCTAAGTTAACGGAATGGGTCATGTCAATCAGATCATTCAACTAATGATGTGATCCTTAATCAAATAACAACTCTTTGTTCATGGTTAGGAAACATAACCATCTTTGATTAACAAGCTAGTCAAGTAGAGGCATACTAGTGACACTGCTTGTCTATATATTCACACATGTATTATGTTTCCGTTAATACAATTCTAGCATGAATAATAGACATTTATCATGAAATAAGGAAATAAATAATAACTTTATTATTGCCTCTAGGCATATTTCCTTCAGTCTCCCACTTGCACTAGAGTCAATAATCTAGTTCACATCGCCATGTGATTGAACACCAATAATCATATCTCAGATATGATTAACACCCATAGTTCACATCATTATGTGACCAACACCCAAAGGGTTTACTAGAGTCAATAATCTAGTTCACATCGCTATGTGATTAACACCCAAAGAGTACAAAGGTATGATCATGTTTTGCTCGTGAGAGAAGTTTAGTCAACGGATTTGTCACATTCAGAGTCGTATGTATTTTGCAAATATTCTATGTTCTACGTTATGCTCGCGACTTGAGCTACTCTAGCTAATTGCTTCCACTTTCAATATGTATCTAGATCGAGACTTAGAGTCATCGCAGATCGGTGTCAAAAACTTGCATCGACGTAACCCTTTACGCATTTAACCTTTTGTCACTTCCATAATCGAGAAACATATCCTTATTCCACTAAGGATAATTTTGACCGCTGTCTAGTGATCTACTTCCTAGATCACTATTGTACTCCCTTGCCAAACTCAAGGTAGGGTATACAATAGATCCTGCTACACAAGATGGCATACTTTATAGAACCTATGGCCAAGGCATAGGGAATGACTTTCATTCTCTTTCTATCTTCTCCGTGGTCGGGTTTTGAGTCTTACTCAATTTCACATCTTGTAACACAGTGCAAGAACTCTTTCTTTGATCGCTCCATTTTGAACTACTTCAAAATCTTGTCAAGGTATGTACTCATTGAAAAACTTATCAAGTGCCTTAGTGGGAACGAGTAATTTCAAAAATTCCTACGCACACGCAAGATCATGGTGATGTATAGCAACGAGGGAGAGTTGTCTACGCACTCGTAGACCCGGCGAAGCATCACAATGTAGAGGAAGTAGTCGACGCTCCTCGCGATCCGACGATCCTGCCAGCATCCGTCGAAGTTCTTGACACACGCTCAGCTCGATGACGCCCTCGATCCGATCCAGCCGAGTGTCGAGGAGAGTTCCACAAGACGACGGCGCAGGACGATCTTGATGTTTCATCCCAGCAGGCTCTAAGCTTCAGCGACGATGACCAAGGTGGAATATGGTGGAGGGGCACCAGACACTGCTAAGGAACGATCCGAGATCAATACTTGTGTGTTCTAGGTGCCCCTGCCCCGTGATATAAAGGAGGGAGGGGGGAGGTGCCCGCCCAGAGGAGGCGTCGGAGGAGTCCTACTCCCACCGGAGTAGGACTCCTTCCTAGTTGAATAGGATGGGGAGGGGAAGAGGGCGCCTCCTCCTGTCCTATTCGACTGGGGAAGGGGCGCCACCCTCGGCCGGCCCTCCTTCTCCCTCGAGGCCCACTAAGGCCCATTTACCTCCGGGGTTCCGAACCTCCCATCTCTAGAATTCCTTTTCACCCGAACCATTCCAACTCCAAACATAGGCTTCCAATATATCAATCTTTATGTCTCGACCATTTCGAGACTCCCTCTGTCCGTGATTACATCCGGACTCAACTTCTTCGTACATCAAAATACATAAACTCATAATAACCTGCCATCGAAACCTTGCTGCAGGACTTACGGTTCGAGAACAATGTAGACATGACCTAGAACTATTTCGGTCAATAACCAATAGCGGACCTCGATGCCCATATTACATATTCTACGAAGATCTTTTCGGTCGATCGATAACAACATACGTTGTTCCCTTTGTCATCGTGTTATCATTTCGAGATTCGATCGTCAGATCCAATACCTAGTTCAATCTTGCTACCGCAAGTCTTTTACTCGCTCTGTAATACATCATCTCACAACTAACTCATTAGTTGTAGTGCTTGCAAGGCTTCAATGATGTGTATTACCGAGAGGGCCTCAGATACCTCTCCGACAATCGGAGGACAAACCTAATCTCAAATAGCGCCAACCCAACATCGCGCTTTGGAGACACCTCAGAGTAATTCTTTATAATCACCCAGCCATTGCTAGGACGCTTGGTAGCACCTAAAGTGTTCCTCCGTAAACGGAGTTGCATAATCTCATAGTTATAGGAACATGTATATGTCATGGATAAAAGCAGAAAGCAACATACTAAACGATCGTGCTAAGCTAATGGAATGGGTCAGTGTCAATCGATCATTCATTCTAATGATGTGACCTTGTTAATCAAATAACAACCTTTTGTTCATGGTTAGGAAACATAACCATCTTTGATTAACAAGCTAGTCTAGTAGAGGCATACTAGTGACATTGTTTGTTTATTCATTCACACATGTATCATGTTTCCTTAATACAATTCTAGCATGAATGATAAACATTTATCATGAAATAAGGAAATAAATAATAACTTTATTATTGCTCTAGGCATATTTCCTTCACCTCCCACTTGCACTAGAGTCAATAATCTAGATTACATAGTAATGATTCTAACACCCATGGAGTCTTGGTATGATCATGTTTTGTCAGGAAGAGGCTTAGTCAACGGTCTCAAATATCTGTAGATCCGTATGTATCTTGCAACTTATGTCTCCCACCGACTAAGTCCTGATGGAATTGAAGGCCTTGATGTGTTGGTCCTCTTGTGAAATCTGGATTCCTCTAAGGCAATTGCTCCAAGATTGTCACGAAGATTTTCATTGGACCCGATGCACTAGGTATGACACCTAGATCGGATATGAACTCCTTCATCTAGACTCCTTCATTAGCTGCTCCAAGCTGCTATGTACTCCGCTCACATGTAGATCCCGCCACGACGCTTTGTTTAGAACTGCACCAACCGACAGCTCCTCCGCTTAGTGTAAATACGATCCGGTCTGCGATTTAGAATCGTCGGATCGTGTCAAAGCTTGCATCAACGTAACTGCTATTTATGAGCTCTTTGTCACCTCCATATACGAGAAACATATCCTTAGTCCTTTTCGTACTTCAGATGTTCTTGACCGCCCAAAGTGATCCACTCGGATTACTTTGGTACCTCCCGCTAAACTTATAGCAAGGCACACATCAGGTCTGGTACACAAGATTGCATACATGATAGAGCCTATGGTCAAGCATAGGAACATCTTTCATTTTCTCTATCTTCGCAGTTGGTCGGGCATTGAGTCTTACTCAACTTCACACCTTGTAACACAGTGCAAGAACCCTTTCTTTGCTTGATCCATCTTGAACTTCTTCAAAATTTTGTCAAGGTATGTGCTTTGTGAAAGTCCAATTAAGCCGCCTTGATCTATCTCTATAGATCTTAATGCCCAATATGTAAGCAGCTCACCAAGGTCTTTCATTGAAAAACTCTTATTCAAGTATCCCTTTATGCTATCCAGAATTCTATATCATTTCCGATCAGCAATATGTCATCTACATATAATATCGTAAATGCTACAGAGCTCCCACTCACTTTCTTGTAAATACAAAGCTTCTCCAAAAGTCTCAGATAAACCCAAATGCTTTGATCACACTATCAAAGCGCTTATTCCAACTCCGAGATGCTTGCACCAGTCCATAGATGGATCAGCTTGCATACTTTGTTAGCTCCCTTTGGATCGATAAACCTTCGTTGCATCATATACAACTCTTCTTCCGTAAATCCATTCAGAATGCGCTTTACATCCATTTGCCAAATTTCATAATCATAAAATGCGCAATTGCTAACATGATTCGGACGGACTTAAGCATCGCCATGTGAGAAGGTCTCATAGTCAATCCCTTGAACTTGTCGAAAACCTTTGCATAAGTCGAGCTTTATAGACAAGAATATTACCGTCATCGGCCTTCTTCTTGAAGATCGACTTGTTTTCTATTGCTTGCCTACCCTCTGCAAGTCAACCAAAGTCCATACTTTGTTTTCATACATGGATCCCATCTTTTCATGGCCTCAAGCCATTTTATGGAATCTGGGCTCACCATCGCTTCTTCATAGTTCGGAGGTTCATCATGATCTAGTAGCATGACTTCCAACAGGATTACCGTATTCACTCCGCGGATCTTACTTCGTGATCTACGAGGTTCGAAGAACTTGATCAAGTTTCATGATCAACATCATCAACTTCCTCACTACTTTGTAGATGTCTCAAAACCGTTTGCATTAACTACTTTCAAGTAAGGGAGAAGGTACTATTACCTCATCAAGTTCCACTTTCCTCCCACTCACTTTCGAGAGAAACTCCTTCTCTAGAAAGGATCCATTCTTAGCAACGAATGTCTTGCCTTCGGATCTGATGAAGGTGTACCAAACTCTCCTTTGGGTATCCTATGAAGACACATTCGACATTTGGGTTCAATGTTGAAGTTTTCACATAAGCATCGATCCCCAAACTTTAACGACAACTTTGGTTTGCCAAACCAAATAATGTTTCAACGGATTTTGACGGTGTTCTATTCAAGTGAATGCGGCCTCTAGAGCATAACCCCAAACGATAGCGGTAAATCTGAAGAGACATCATAGATCGCACTATATCTAGTAAAGCACGACACGACGCTCGACACACCATTACGCGTGGTGTTCCGTATGGAGTTGCTAAACTATTCCGCTTTGTTTCAAATGTAGACCAAACTCAGAACTCAAATATTCACCTCCACGATCGATCGTAGAAATTTAATTTTCTTGTTACGATGATTTTCAACTTCACTCAAATTCTTTGAACTTTTCAAATGTTTCGACATTCATTAAGTAGATATACCCATATCTCGCTTAAGTCATCTGTGAAGGTGAGAAAATAACGATATCCGCCATGAGCCTCAACATTCATCGGACCACATACATCTCAGATGTATGATTTCCAACAAATCTGTTTCTCTCCATAGTACCGAGAACGGGTTCTAGTCATCTTGCCCATGAGGCACGGTTCATAAGTGCCAAGTGATTCATAATCAAGTGACTCAAAAGTCCATCAAGATGGAGTTTCTTCATGCGCTTACACGATATGACCTAAACGGCAAGGTACACAAATAAGTTGCACTATCATTATCAACTCTGATCTTTTGGTTTCAACATTATGAATATGTGTATCACTACTATCGAGATTCATCAAAATAGACCACCTCAATGGTGCATGACCATAAAAGATATTACTCATATAAATAGAACAACCATTATTCTCGATTTAAATGAATAACCGCCTCGCATCAAACAAGATCCAGATATAATGTTCATGCTCAACGCAGCACCAAATAACAATTATTTAGGTCTAAAACTAATCCCGGGTAGATGTAGAGGTAGCGTGCCGATCAGCGATCACATCGACTTTGGAACCATTTCACGCCACCTCGTCTTTCCGTTGTTCGCATCCGTAGTCCTGCTTCGAAAGGCAAATATTAGCAATGTAACCAAGATCAAATACCTGTGTGCTATCGCAGCTCTAGTAAGGTACACATCAATAACATGTATATCACATATACCTTTGTTCACCTTGCCATCCTTCTTATCCGCCAAATACTTGGGGCTTCCAAAGGACTGACCATTCTTGCAGAGAAGCACTGGGCCAAAGCTTAGGTCCAGATTTGGGTTTTTCCCGAAGCAGAACTTGCTTGTGTTCTTCTTGAAGTTCCCTTCTTCTTCCCTTTGCCTTTCTTCTTGAAACTAGTGGTTTTATGACCATCAACACTTGATGCTCCTTCTGATTTCTACCGCAGCCTTTAGCATTAAGAGCCTGTATAGTCTTTACTAACCCTTGCATATTATAGTTCATCACGAAGCCTTTGTAGCTTGGTGGCGTGATTGAAGAATTCGTCAATGACACAATCATCCGGAAGATTAACTCCCAATTGTGTCAAGTGATTGTAATACCCGCACATTCTCGGTATGTGCTCACTAATGTAACTATTCTCTCCATCTTGCAGCTATAGAACTTATTGGAGACTTCATATCTCTCAATCCGCATTCTGAATATCAACTTCAACTCCCCGAACATCTCATATGCTCCATGACGCTCAAAACGTCGTTGAAGTCCCTTCTAAGCCGAAAGCATGGCACATCGAACTATAGAGAAGTCATCAGCTCGGACGCTCACAACATCTCGTTGCTCCACCATGTATCCAGACGAATCATTGTGGCAGAATGAGGATAATCCTCAATTACGGACCCCAGTCCAATTGCTACCATCATCTTTCAACTTTGCTTTCAAGGAACGATTAAAATTCAACGGAACAGACGAGCCATCTAACAATCAAACATAAACAAGCATATCAGTACTAAGTTCATGATAAATTTAAGTTCAATTAATCATATTACTTAAGAACTCCCACTTAGAAAAAACATCCCTCCAGTTATCTAAGTGATCACGTGATCCAAATCAACTAAACCATAACCGATCATCACGTGAAATGGAGTAGTTTTCAATGGTGAACATCTTATGTTGATCATATCTACTATATGATTCACGCCGACCTTTCTCTCCGTTCCGAGGCCATATCTCCATGCTAGGCTCTGGCCAAGTATAACCCGTATTCTGCAGTAAAATGGCTTGCACCCGCTAGATGGACGAGCTTATCACACCCGATCATCACGCGGTGTCCGGGCACGATTTAACTTTAAGCACTTAGGGAGAACACTTCTTGATAATTTAGTGAGAGATCATCTTATAATGCTACCGCCAATCAAAGCAAGATAAGATGCATAAAAGGATAAACATCACATGCAAATCAATATAAGTGATATGATATGGTCATCATCATCTTGTGCTTCGTGATCTTCATCTCCGCAGCACCGCATGATCACCATCGCCACCGCCGACACCTTGATCTCCATCGTAGCATCGTTGTCGCCTCGCCAAATGCTTACTATCTCTACCGCTAGTGATAAAGTAAAGCATTACAGGGCTGACAGCATTGCATGCGACAACCATATGGCTCCCGCCAGCTTTGCCGATAACTTCGGTTACAAAACATGATTACCGCACGCCACCAATACATCACACGCGCCTCGCAAAAAACAAGTTAGACGCCCCTCACTTTGTTGTTGCAATTTTACGTGGCTGCTACGGGCTTAAGCAAGAACCACTCACCCACGATCAAAACCACAACGACATTTCGCCAAATAGACTAACTTTTAACCTTCTAGCCACACCCTTGGCTCAACTAAAGTGAGAGAGACAAAACCCACCAGTACCTTTTAAGCAACGAAAGCTCGAAGGTGAAACCACCAGAAGCGTGACGCAGTAATGTCCGGTCACTTCATCTCACAATACCGCTCCAAAGTATGACATGTCTAGGTAGTATGACTTGTATCGCCCACAACTCACTTGTGTTCTACTCGGCAAAACATCAAACCATAAAACCTAGGCTCGACATCACTGTTAGAACGAGTAATTTCAAAGATCATGGTGATGTATAGCAACGAGAGGAGAGTGTTGTCTACGCACTCTTAGACCCTGCCATCTGTGCCTGGAAGTTACAGACACACGCGCTCAGCTTCCCGATGACGTTCCCTCGTGATCTCGATCCAGCCGAGTGTCGAGGGAGAGTTCCACAAGACGACGGGCAGTGACGATCTTGATGTTTCACTGCCAAGCAGGTCACTTAAGCTTCATGACAGATGACCGAGGTGGAATATGGTGGGGGCACCGACACGGCTAAGGAACGATCCGAGATCAATACTTGTGTGTTCTAGGGTGCCCCCGCCTGCATATATGAGGGGGGGAGGTGCGGCCGCCCAGAGGAGGCGCGCTGCTGGAGACTGAGTAGGACTCTTCCTAGTTGAATAGGATTGAGGGGAAGAGGAAGGGCGCACGCCCCCCTCCTTGTCCTATTCGGACTCGGGGAGGGGGCGCGCCACCCCGGCCGCCTCTTCTCCCTCGAGGCCCACTAAGGCCCATTTATTTCCTTGTAACTTGAATTTTTTCACCTGACCATCCACTCCAAACATAGGCTTCAATATATCAATCTTTATGTCTCGACCATTTCGAGACTCGTCATGTCCGTGATTACATCCGGGACTCAACTTACATAAACTCATAATAATCACATCAAACTTTGTTGCTAGCGAATTCACTTGTTCGAGAACAATGTAGACATGACCTAGAACTATTCTCGTCAATAACCAATAAAGGACCGGATGCCCATATTGGTTCCTACATATTCTATTAAGATCTTTGTCGGTCGATCAAATAACAACATACGTTGTTCCCTTTGTCATCGGTATGTTATTTGCCCGAGATTCGATCGTATCCAATACCTAGTTCAATCTGCTACCGCAAGTCTCTTTACTGTCCGAATACATCATCTCACAACTAACCATTAGTTGTAGTGCTTGCAAGGCTTCAAAGGATGTTAACGAGAGGGCCCAGATACCTCCCAAATCGGAGGACAAAACCTAATTCAAATACGCCAACCCAACATCGCCTTTGGAGACACCCTTAGTATTTTATAATCACCCCTTCGACGCTTGGTAGCACCTAAAGTGTTCCTCCAAACGGAGGCATAATCTCATAAGGTGAACATGTATTGTCATGGAAAAAGCAGAGAACATACTAAACGATCGTGCTAAGCTAATGGAATGGGTCACGCAATCGATCATTCTACTAATGATGTGACCCGTTAATCAAATAACAACTTTTGTTCATGGTCGAAACATAACCATCTTTGAAACAAGTAGTCTTGTAGAGGCATACTAGTGACATGTTGTTTGTTTATTCATTCACATGTTCATGTTTCCTTAATAAATTTGATGAATTAAACATTTATCATGAAATAAGGAAATAAATAAAACTTTATTATTCTTAGGGCATATTTCCCATCTTGATCTATCTCTATAGATCTTAATGCTCAATATGCAAGCAGCTTCACCGGGTTTTCTTTGAAAAACTTTTAAACACCCTTATGCTTTAAATAATTCTACATTATTTCCATCAACAATATGTCATTCCATATACTTATCGAAATGCGAGTCCACTCACTTTCTTGTAAATATAGGCTTCACCGCAAGTCTAAATATGTTTTGATCAACTTATCAAAGGATATTCCAACTCGAGATGCTTGACCAGTATAGATGGATCGCGGAGCTTGCAATTTGTTAGCTCCCTTGGATCGATAAAACCTTCCCGTTGCATCACATACAACTCTTCCTCCAAACCCATTCAGAATGCAGTTTACATCCACTTGCCAAATTTCATAAATTGTGGGTTTAAATGATTTGGAAGACTTAAGCATCGCACGCTTGAGAAAATCTCATTGTAGTCAACACCTTGAACTTGTCAAAACCCTTTTGCATAAGTCGAGCTTTGTAGATAGTAACACTACTATCAACGCCTTTCCTCTTGAAGATCCATTTATACAATATGGCTTGCCGATCATCGGGCAACTCCACCAAAGTCCATACTTTGTTCTCATACATGGATCTCATCTCGATCTCATGGCCTCAAGCCATTTCGTGGAATCTGGCTCATCATCGCTCTCATAGTTCGAGGTTTGTCATGGTCAAAACACGACCTCCGAGCAGGATTACCGATTACTCGGCGGATCTCACTGCTTTTACCACGAGGTTCGGTAGTAACTTGATCCAAGTTTTATGATCATCATCATTAACTTCCTCACTAATTGGTGTAGGTGTCACAGAACCAATTTCGTGATGAACTACTTTCCAATAAGGGAGCTAGTATCATACCTCATCAAGTTCTACTTTCCTCCCACTCACTTCTTTCGAGAGAAACCCTTCTAGAAAGGATCCATCTTAAGCAACAATATCTTGCCTTCGGATCTTGATAGAAGGTGTACCCAACAATTTCCTTTGGGTATTCTATGAAGACGCATTCGATTTGGGTTCGAGCTTATCAGATGAAACTTTTTCACATAAGCATCGCAGCCCCAAACATTAAGAAACGACAACTTTGGTTTCTTGCTAAACCACGCTTCATATAGTGTCGCCTCAACGGATTTAGATGGTGCCCTATTTAACGTGAATGCACTGCCTCTAATGCATGATCCCAAAACGATATTGGTAAATCGGTAAGAAACATCATAGATTGCACTATATCCAATAAAGTGCGGTTAATGTTTGGACACACCATAACATTGTGGTGTTCCGTGGCGGAGCTGTGAAACTATTCCACATTGTTTTAATTGAAGACCAAACTCAGAATCAAATATTCGCCTCGTGATCGATCACGAAACTTTATTTTCTTGTTACGATGATTTTTCCACTTCACTCAAATTCTTTGAACCTTTCAACTATTTTCACTTATGTTTCATCATGTAGATATACCCATATCTGCTCAAATCATCTTGTGAAGGTCGAAAATAACGATATTGCCACAGCATCAACACTCATTGGATCGCATACATCGGTATGTATTATTTCCAATAAGTCAAGAGTTGTTCCATTGTTCCGAGAACGGAGTTTTAGTCATCTTGCCCAAAGGCACGGTTCGCACATCAAGTGATTCATAATCAAGTGATTCCAAAATCCCAAGATGGAGTTTCTTCATGCGCTTAACCAATATGATTAAACGGCAACAAATAAGCACTATCATTATTAACTTTGTATTTTTGGTTTCAATATTATGAATATGTGTATCACTTTAATCGAGATCCAATGAACCATTTTCATTGGGTGTGTAACCATATAAGGTTTTATTCATGTAAACAAAACAACAGTTTATTCTCTTACTTAAATGAATAACCGAGCAATAAACACGATCAAATCATATTCATGCTCAACGAAACACCAAATAACATTTATTTAGGTTCAACACTAATCCCGAAAGTATAGGGAGTGCGATGATGATCATATCAATCTTGAAACTACTTTCAATACACATCGTCACTTCACCCTTAACTAGTTTCGCTTATTCTCGCAACTCCCTGCTTCGAGTTACTACTCTTAGCAACCAACCAGACCAAATACCGAGGGTTGCTATAAACACTAGTAAAGTACACATCAATAACATGTATATCAAATATACCTTGTTTACTTTGCCATCCTTCTTATCCGCCAAATACTTGGGGTAGTTCTGCTCAAAGAACATCCCTTTGCGAGAAGCACTTAGTCTCGTGCTTAGGTCCAGACTTGGTTTCTTCGTGGGAGTGACAACTTGCTTGTCAATCTACTTGAAGTTCCCTTCTTTCCTTTGCCCTTTCTTGAAACTAGTGATCTTGTAAATCATCAACACTTGATGCTCTTTCTTGATTTCTACCTTCATCGATTTCATCATCATGAAAAACTCGGAATCATTTTAATCATCCCTTGCATACTATAGTTCATCACAAGTTCTACTAACTTGGTGATGGTGACTAGAGAATTTCTCAATCACTATCTTATCCGGAAGATTAACTCCCACTTGATTCAAGCGATTGTAGTACCGAGACAATCTGAGTACATGCTCACTAGTTGAGCGATTCTCTCCATCTTTTAGCTATAGAACTTGTTGGAGACTTCATATCTCTCAACTCGGTATTTGCTTGAAATATTAACTTCAATTCCTCGAACATCTCATATGGTCCATGATGTTCAAAACATCTTTGAAGTCCCGATTCTAAGCCATAAAGCATGGTGCACAAAACTATCAAGTAGTCATCATATTGAGCTAGCCAAACGCTCATAACGCTTGCATCCGCTTCCTCAATAGGTCCTGTCACCAGCGTGCATTAGGACATAATTCTTCGCAGCAATGAGGATAAACTCCGATCACGGATCGAATCCGCATCATTGCTACTAACATTTTTCAACACAATTTTCTAGGAACATATCAAAAAACATATGAAAGCAACAACGCGAGCTATTGATCTACAACATAATTTGCAAAATACTACCAGACTAAGTTCATGATAAATTTAAGTTCAATTAATCATATTACTTAAGAACTCCCACTTAGATGACATCTCTAGTCATCTAAGTGATCACGCGATCCAAATCAACTAAACCATAACCGATCATCACGGAGATGGAGTAGTTTTCAATGGTGAACATCTTATGTTGATCATATTCACTATATGATTCACGCCGACCTTCGGTCTCCGTGTTCCGAGGCCATATCTCGCATATGCTAGGCTCGCAAGTATAACCTCGAGTATTTCAAGGTAGAAACGCTTGCACCGCTGTAGATGGACGAGAGCTTATCACACCCGATCATCACGGGTGTCCGGGCACGCATTTAACTTTGGCAACGGTGCATACCGTGGAGAACACTACTTGATAATTTTAGTGAGAGATCATCTTAAAATGCTACCGCTAATCAAAGCAAGATAAGATGCATAAAAGATAAACATCACATGCAATCAATATAAGTGATATGATATGGCCATCATCTTCTTGTGCTTGTGATCTCCATCTCCAAGCATCATCATGATCACCATCGCCACCGGCGACACCTTGATCTCCATCGAGATCGTTGTCGCTACGCCATCTATTGCTTTACGATTATCGCTACCGCTTAGTGATAAAGTAAAGCAATTACTGTATGCTTGCATTTCATACAATAAAGCGACAACCATATGGCTCTCGCCACTCGATAACTTAGGTTACAAAACATGATCATCTCATACAATAAAATATAGCATCACGCCTTGGCCATATCACATCACAACATGCCCTGCAAAAACAAGTTAGACGCCCTACTTTGTTGTTGCAAATTTTACGTGGCTGCTACGGGCTCAAGCAATAACCAATCTCACCTACGATCAAAACCACAACGATAGTTTGTCAAATAGACTCGCTTTAACCTTCACAAGGATCGGGCGAGCCACACCTGGTTCAACTAAAGTGAGAGACAGACACCCGCCAACCTTTAAGCAACGAAAGTGCTCAGAGGTGAAACCAGCTCAGAAGCGCACGCTGAATGTCGGTCCGCCGCTTCATCTCACAATACCGCTGAACCAAAGTATGACATGCGGTAGGCAGATGACTTATATCGCCCACAACTCACTTGTGTTCTACTCGCATATAACATCAACGCATAAAACCTAGGCCTGGATGCCATCTTGGGAACGAGTAATTTCAAAAAATTCCTACGCACACGCAAGATCATGGTGATGGCATAGCAACGAGAGGAGAGGTTGTCCACGCACTCGTGAGACCGTAAGGGCGCTAGCACAACGCGTTGATGTAGTCGACGCTCACGATCCGACCGATCCAAGTACCGAACATACGCACCTCCGAAGTTCAGCACACGCTCAGCTCGATGACGCCCCTCGAACTCCGATCCAAGAAGTGTCGAGGAGTTCCACAAGACGACGGCTGGCGACGATCTTGATGTTCTATCGCAGGCTTCGCCTAAGCTTTGTATGATATGACCGAGGTGGAATATGGTGGAAGGGGCACCGCACACGGCTAAGGAACGATCCGTAGATCAACTTGTGTGTCATGGGTGCCCCCGCCTCAGATATAAAGGAGGAGGGAGGAGGAGGCCGCCCTAGGAGGAGGGCGCAAGGAGTCCTACTCCCACCGAGTAGGATTCTTTTTCCTAGTCCAACAGGTCAAGGGAAAGAGGGAAGGGAGAAGGAAGGAAGAGGGGGCCGCCCCAAACCCTTTGTCCACCTGGACCGGGATTGGGAGGCGCGCCTCCTGCCCTTCCCACTAAAGCCCATTAAGGCCCTACCTTCCCGTATTCGTAACTCCCCGATTCAAAAATAACCCAATCACTTGAACCTTCCAACTCCAATATATCCCCAATATATCGATCTTTACGCCTCACCATTTCGAGACTCCCATGTCCCCATCTCATCCAGGACTCCAAACTCCTTCACATCAAAACTCATAAACTCATAATATAACTGTATCGAAACCTTGGCAAGGGATTCTACCGGGTTCGAGAACTATGTAGACATGACCTAGAACTATTCTGGTCAATAACCAATAGCGGGACCGGATGCCCATATTGGTCCCATATTCTACTTAAGATCTTTATCGGTTAAACCGCATAACAACATAACGCTGTTTCTTTGTCATCGTGATAGTTACTTGTCGAGATTCGATCGCCGGTATCCAATACCTAGTTAAAATTCCCGCAAGTCTATTTACTCGCCCGTAATACATCATCTCGCAACTAACTCATTAGTTGTAATGCTTTGCAAGGCTTAAGTGATGTGCATTACCGAGAGGGCCCAGAGATACCTCCCGACAACCGGAGGACAAATCCTAATCTCAATACGCCAACCCAACATCCGCCTTTTGGAGACACCAAGTAATTTTATAATCACCCCTTGGCCTTTGGTAGTACCGGTTTTAAAATTCAAAAATCAAAACTTAAACGAAGGCAAAGGCCTAAAATTCTTTAAAATGGGTCATGTCAATCGATCATTCAACTAATGATGTGATCCTTAATCAAATAACAACCTTGTTCATGGTTAGGAAACATAACCATCTTTGATTAACAAGCTAGTCAAGTAGAGGCATACTAGTGACACTGCTTGTCTATATACCACATGTAATATGTTTCCTTAAATACAATTTCATGAATAATAGACATTTATCATGAAATAAGGAAATAAATAATAACTTTATTATTGCCTCAGGGCATATTTCCTTTCAAGGAGCCAACATGGGTATCCAGATCCCGCTGTTGGTTATTGGTGGAGAGCTGTCTCCCATGTTCAGATGATTCCTAACCCGTAGGGTCTACACACTTAAGGTTCTTGGGACTCTAGGGTTATTAGGAAGACTTGTATGATTACCAATGTTTTCGAGTCCTGATGAGATCCCACATCACGAGGAGTTCCAATAGTCCGAGGTGAAGATTTATATAGGAAGTGTTGTTTCCCATCGAAAGTTTTGGGGTCACCTAAAGATTGTACCGAACCACCGGGTCCCGGGTCCATCGGGGGGCCACCTATCCCGGAGGGGCCCTGGCTTGGGGGAGGGGACCAGCCCTCAGTGAGCTGGTGCCCCCTTGGGCCCCGCGCCTAGGGTTGGAAACCCCAGGGTGGGGGGCCACCACTTGCCTTGGGGGCACTCCACCTTCCGCCCCCCTTGGGAGATTCCCATCTCAGGCGGCCCCTGGGCCTATAAAGGAGGGGAGGAGGGCCTGCACCCGAGTCTTGGCGCCCTCCCCCCTCCACCTCTTTCCTCCCGCCTTGTTTGGCGGGCCTCGCCGAGATCGATCTCCACCACCACCACGCCATCGGCCGGCCGCCAAGTTTCTTCCTCAACCTCTCCTTCCCTTGTTGATCAAGAAGGACGAACGCCATCCCCTCCCGCAGGTTGAATGCGGAGGGTTGTCCGCTCAAAGACTTGGTCATTCGGTGATTTGGATCACCAGACGACTCCATCATCCCCTCCTCTTGAACGCTCCGCCAGGATCTACAAGGGTATGTAGATGCACCCTATCACTGTTGCTTAGATGAACTCATAGATGGATCTTGGTGAATTAGAGGAAATTTTTAATTTTCCGCAATGTTCCCAAAAAGGGGCCATGAGCTAGGTCTATGTGTAGTTTCTTATGAGTAGAACACAATTTTGTTTGGTTGGAGATGTTGTCAACTTTCTTGCCCACTAGTCTTATTTTGCTTCAGCGGTATTGGGGATGAAGCGCCCGACCACCTTACACGGACGCCACGGAGAAAAGGTTCCACCGAACGACATGCACTAGTTGCATAAGGTGGTTAAGGGTGTCCCGGCCTCCCACTTTAGTTGGAGGGATTCACGGGTCCTTATGAAGGGTAAAAAAGTTGAAAATCACATTGTTTTTTCGAGGTAAGAAAATGTTCTTGCTAGAACCCTATTGCAGCTTATTTAAAAGATGCAACAACAATTAGAGGACGCCTAACTTGTTTTTGCAGCAATTGCCTTGTGATGGATATGGCCAAAAGTTGTGATGAATGATGAATGATATATTGTGATGTATGAGATCACACTACTAGGAAAAAACCTTTATACCGTAACTTTAGCAAGAAGGGTAAAAGAAGCACGCTGGTGAAATAGAAGTCGTTAAACCAAGGGCAAAGGTTTAGGCAAGAAATTTGCCTAGCAGAAAACACGATTACTAAAATTTCCCTTAAAGCCGATATGGTACACATAGTACTAGCGATCTACATGGAACCGCCCATCGCTTTTCTTTGTAGCAGCGTGTTTTGCTCTAAACTCGCTACTACTAAATGATATAAAATTAAATGAAAAGCAAATAGAAAGGTAATTGAGAATGAAAGAAATCAAGAAGGTGAAAGGAAAAAATAAAATGTGAAGAAAAATAAGGGAAGAGGGAAAAAGGGAAAAGGAAGGCCGAAGAACGCCTAAAGCAGTAGCAGGGCCGGGAACGTTTCGACAACCACCGCTCCGCCCTTCTCCCACCGCCACTTTTCCCCAAACCCTTGCCCCGCCGCCTTTGGCCCGCCTCCGCACACCCCACGCCCCCCGGCCCGGATTCCCAACCGCCCGCCCGGCCTCAACCCCTTTGACGCCCTAAGCCGCCTGACGCCCTGCCCCTTTCTCGTCCAGGCACCGGACGAGGTGAGCATGCCTACCTCCCTCCCTACCTTCCCCAGATAGAGTTCTTCAAATTTTGGTTGCATCAAATAGTTAGGGTTCATCTATGGGTGGAAATGAATTGGATACGATGGGCCGATTTTTTTTAGGTGACGCTTTCTTAGATGATGAATAAACACTAGTGTAATGCATAATAAAACGAGTAAAATTTGACCTTCTTCATTTAGTTAGTAAGAACTAGTTAGTAAGAACTACGACGGAGCCTCCCGAGTTCAGCACACGTCAGCTTGATGACGCCCCTCAACCCGATCCAGCCGATGTCGAGGGAGAGTTCTCACAAACGACGGCTGAGGACGATCTTGATGTTCTACCGGGCAGGATTCCGCCAAGCCTTGAAATATGACCGAGGTGGAATAGGGGGGGCACCGACACGGCCAAGGAACCATCCGAGATCAACTTGTGTCATTGGGGTGCCCCCTCCCCAGATATAAAGGAGCAAGGGGGGGGCCGCCAAGGAGAGGAGGGCCTTAGGGGGTCCACCAAGTAGGATTCCCCTTCCAAGTCCTACTAGGAGAAGGGAAGGAAGGGGAGGAGAAGGAGAAGGAAGGAGAGGGAGGAGAAGAAGGGGGGGGGCCCCCTAGTCCAACCCGGTTTGGGCTAGGGGCGCTCTTCCTACCTTCTTTCCACCACTTGGCCCATTAGGCCCAATGCTTCTTCCCGTATTCCCAACTCCCCGGCACCCCAAAATATTCCAATCACTGAACCTTTCCGAACTCCAATATAGTCGCCCAATATATCGATCTTTACATCTCGACCATTTCGAGACTCCTCCATGTCCCCGATCTCATCCGGACTTAACTCCTTCTACATCAAAACTCATAAACTCATAATATAACCCCATCGAACCTTGTTTAAGGGACTACTTCAGAACTATGTAGACATGACCGAACTATTCTGGTCAATAACCAATAGCGGGACCTGGATGCCCATATTGGTCCTTACATATTCTACAAGATCTTTATCGGTCAAACCGCATAACAACATAGGTTCCCTTTGTCATTCGGTTGTTACTCCCGGATTTGATCATCGGTATCCAATACCTAGTTCAATCCACGGCAAGTCTTTACCGTTCCAATACATCATCTCATAACCAACCATTAGTTACAATGCTTGCAAGGTTTAGTGATGAGTATTACCGAGAGGGCCCAGAGATACCTCCCGAAATCGGAGTGACAAAACCTAATCTCAAATACGCCAACTCAACATGTACCTTCAAGACACCTGTAGTATTCTTTTATAATCACCCGCCATTTTGACGCTTTTAGTACCCAAAGTGTTCCTCCGTAAACGGAGTTGCATAATCTCATAGTTACGGAACATGTAAAGTCAGAAGAAAGCAATAGCAACATACTAAACAACAAGTGCTGTTAACGGAATGGGTTTGTCAATCACATCATTCTACTAATGATGTGATCCGTTAATCAAATGACAACTCTTTTGTCCATGGTTAGGAAACACAACCATCTCCCATAAACGAAGTAAGTAGAGGCATACTAGTGACACTATGTTTGTCTATGTATTCACACATGTATTATGTTTCCGTTAATACAATTCTAGCATGAATAATAAACATTTATCATGAAATAAGGAAATAAATAATAACTTTATTATTGCCTCTAGGGCATATTTCCCAGCCTCCCACTTGCACTAGAGTCAATTAATCTAGTTCAATCGCCATGTGATTTAACACCAATATTCATATCGATATATTAACATCCATATTCACATCATCATGTGACCAACATCCAAAGGGTTTACTAGAGTCAATAATCTAGTTCACATCGCTATGTGATTAACACCCAAAGAGTACTAAGGTGTCATTGTTTTGCTGTGAGAGAAGCTTAGTCAACGGGTCTCCCACATTCAGGCCGTATGTATTTTGCAAATATTTTATGTCCACAATGCTCGCACGAGCTACTCTAGCTAATTGTTCCCACTTTCAATATGTATCCATTTGAGACTTAGAGTCATTCGGATCAAGGTAAAAGTTTGCATCGATGTAACTTTTAAAAAAACTCTTGTATCACCTCCATAATCGAGAAACATCTCCTTAGTCCTTACTAAGGATTTCTTGACCAATGTCCAAAGGATCTACCTTAGATCACTATTGTACTTTGCCAAATTCTAGCAAGGTATACAATAGGTCCGTACATAGCATTGCATACTTTATAGAACCTATGACCGAGGCATAGGGAATGATTTTTCATTTCTTTCTTTCTCTTGGGTCGGATTTGAGTCTTACTCAATTTCATACTTTGCAACACAAGCAAGAACTCTTTCTTTGACTGTTCCATTTTGAACTATTTCAAAATCTTGCCAAGGTATGTACTCATTGAAAATCTTATCGCCGCCTTGATCTATCTCAATAGATCTTGATGCTCAATATGTAAGTAGCTTTTACCGAGGTCTTTTCTTTTAAATTACCCTTTAAAACACCTTTATGCTTTGGTAGTAATTCTACATCATTTCCGATCAACAATATGTCACACATATACTAATCAAAAGGCAGAGTGCTCCCACTCACTTTATTGTAAATAGAGGCTTCATCGTAAGTCCATAAAACTATATGCTTTGATCAACTTATCAAAGCGGATATTCCAACTCCAGATGCTTGCACCACCATAGATGGATCGCGAGCTTGTACATTTTGTTAGCACCTTTTTGACCAAACCTTCGGTTGCATCATATACAACTCTTCTTAAATAAATTCATTAAGGAATGCAGTTTTGACATCCATTTGCCGATTTTAAAATGTGACAATTAAATGATAAGGAAATTTTAAGCATCGATAAGAAAGGAGAAAATCTCATCATATTCAACCCCTTGAACTTGTTGAAAACCTTTGCAACAAGTCTAGCTCGAGGATAGTAACACTACTATCGCGTCCGCCCTCTTGAATCCATTTATTTAAATGGCTTGGTTCATCAAGCAAGTCAATCAAAGTCCATACTTTGTTCTCATACATGGATCATATCTCGATTTTATTCAAGCCATTTCATGGAAACTGGCTCATCATCGCTTCCTCATAGTTCGAGGTTTATCATGGTCTAGTAACATGACTTTTAGAACAGATTACCGCATTACAGGTGCGGACCTGACTGAAGACCCACGAGGTTCTCAGAGTAACTTGATATGAAGTTTCATGATCATCATCATTAGCTTCCTCACTAATTGGGTAGGAATCACCGAACTGATTTGAGTGATAAACTTTTTCCAATTCGGGAGAAGGTACAAATTACATTATCAAGTTCTACTTTCCTCCCACTCACTTTTTCGAGAGAAACTCCTTCTAGAAAGGATCCATTTTAGCAACGAATAACTTGCCTTCGGATCTTGATAGAAGGTGTACCCAACAGTTACCTTTGGGTATTCTATGAAGACGCATTCGATTTGGGTTTGGCTTATCAGATGAAACTTTTTCACATAAGCATCGAGCCCCAAACTTTAAGAAACCAAACTTGGGCTTGCCAAACCACGCTATATGGTGTCGCCTCAATGGATTTAGATGGTGCCCTTTTAACGTGAATGCAGTGCCTCTAATGCATAACCCCAAAACGATAATGGTAAATCAATAAGAGACATCATAGATCGCACTATATCCAATAAAGGCGGTTACGATGTTTGGACACACCATAACATTGTGGTGTTCTAGGTTGGGGAGCTGTGAAACTATTCCACATTGTTTTAATTGAAGATCAAACTCAGAACTCAAATATTCGCTCGCGATCAGATCGAAAATTTATTTTCTTGATACGATGATTTTCCACTTCACTAAATTCTTTTGAACCTTTCAACTATTTCGATTTATGTTTCATCAAGTAGATATACCCATTTCCGCCAAATCATCTTGTGAAGGTCGAATAACGATATTTCCACATAAGCATCAACACTCATTGGATCGCATACATCGGTATGTATTATTTCCAACAAGTTAGTAGCTCTCCATTGTTCAAGAACGGAGTTTTAGTCATCTTGCCCAAAAGGCACGGTTCCAAAGCATCAAATGATTCATAAAAGTGATTCCAAAATCCATCTTTATGGAGTTTCTTCATGCGCTTTACAACCGATATGACCTAAACGGCAAACACAAATAAGTTGCACTATCTTATTAACTTTGCATCTTTTGGCTTCAATATTAAATATGTGTATCCCATGATCGAGATCCAACAAACCATTTTCATTGGGGGTGGGTTTTATTCATGTTAAATGTAAAACAATTATTTCTAACTTACATGAATAACGATTGCAATAAACATGATCAAATCATATTCATGCTCAACGCAAACACCAAATAACACTTATTTAGGTTTAACACTAATCCCAAAGTATAGGAGGTGGATGATGATCATATCAATCTTGGAACTACTTCCAACACTCATCGCCACTTTTCCTTCAACTAGTCTCGCTTATTCCAGAACTCCCGTTTCGAAGTTACTAACTGAGCAACCAACAAGTATCAAATACTTAGGGCTACTATAAACACTAAAGCACACATCAATAACCGATATCAAATATACACTTGTTCACTTTGCCATCCTTCTTATCCACCAAATATTTAGGCATTTCCGCTTCCTGACCATTTTTTTGCAAAGGTAAGAACCTCTTTTGTCCAGCTTGGAGCTTCTTCAAGGAGTGACAACTTGCTTGTCTTTCCACTTGAAGTTCCCCTTTCCTTTGCCCTTTCTTGAAACTAGTGGTCTTGTCAATCATCAACACTTGATGCTCTTTCTTGATTTCTACCTTCCGATTTCAACATCACGAAGAGCTCGGGAATCGCTTTGCCATCCCGCATACTATAGTTCATCATGAAGTTCTATTAACTTGGTGATGGTGACTAGAGAATTCTCCAATCACTATCTTATTCGGAAGATTAACTCCCACTTGATTCAAGCGATCAAGTACCTGCATAACTGGCACATGCTCACTAGTTGAGCGATTTCCTCCATCTTTTAGCTATAGAACTTGTTGGAGACTTCATATCTCTCAACTCGGTATTTGCTTGAAATATTAACTTCAATTCCTAGAACATCTCATATGGTCCATGACGCTCAAAAATCTTTGAAGTCCCGATTCTGCCATAAAGCATGGTACAAAACTATCAAGTAGTCATCATATTGAGCTAGCCAAACGATCATAACGTCGATTGCTTCCCGCAATAGGTTCCTACCCAGCGTGCATTAGGAATAATTTTTCAGGCAAGAATGAGGATAAACCTCAGATCACGGATCCAATCCGCATCATTGCTACTAAATCTTTCAACATAATTTTCTAGGAACATATCAAAATAAACATATGAAAGCAACAACGCAAGCTATTGATCTACAACATAATTTGCAAAATACTACCAGGACTAAGTTCATGATAAATTTAAGTTCAATTAATCATATTATTTAAGAAGTCCCACTTAGATGACATCTCTAGTCATCTAAGTGATCACGGGATCCAAATCAACTAAACCATGTCCCCAATCACGTGAGATGGAGTAGTTTCAATGGTGAACATCACTATGTTGATCATATCTACTATATGATTCACGCCGACCTTTTCGGTCTCCGTGTTCCGAGGCCATATCTCAGATATGCTAGGCTCGCCGTTTAACTCGAGTATTCCGGGTGCTACTGTTTTGCACCCGCTGTATTTGAACGTAGAGCCTATCCACCCATCATCACGGGTGTCTCAAAGACGAAGAATTTCCAACGGTGCATACCGGGAGAACACTTTGATAATTAGTGGAGATTATCTTAAAATGCTACCCAATCAAAGCAAGATAAGATGCATAAAGGATAAATACATGCAATCAATATAAGTGATATGATATGGCCATCATCATCTTGTGCTTATGATCTCCACCTTCAAGCACCGCCGTGATCACCATCGCCACCGGGCGCGACATCTTGATCTCCATCGTAGATCGTTGTCTTACGCCATCTATTGCTTTACGATATCGCTACCGCTTAGTGATAAAGTAAAGCAATTAAGGTATGCTTGCATTTCATACAATAAAGCGAAACCATATGGTTCCGCCGCCGCCGATAACTTCGGTTACAAAACATGATCATCTCATACAAAAAATATAGCATCACGCCTTGACCATATCACATCACAACATGCCCCCAAAAACAAGTTAGACGCCCTCTACTTTGTTGTTGCAAATTTTACGGGGTGCCGGGCTTAGCAAGAACCGTTTCACCACTCATCAAAACCACAACGATAGTTTGTCAAATAGACTCGCTTTAACCTTCACAAGGACCGGCGAGCCACACCGATTCAACTAAAGGAGAGAGATAACACCAGCCAGCCACCTTTAAGCACGAGTGCTCAGAAGGGAAACCACCCGAAGCGCACGCGAATGTCGGTCCCGGCCGCTTCATCTCACAATACCGCTGAACCAAAGTATGACATGCCGGTAGGCAGATGACTTATATCATCCACAACTCACTTGTGTTCTACTCGGCAATAACATCAACGATAAAACCTAGGCTCGGATGCCAGCTGGGAACGAGTAATTTAAAAAATTCCTATCACACGCAAGATCATGGTGATGGCATAGCAACGAGAGGAGAGGTTGGTCCATGTACCTTTGTGATCAGAAGCGAAGCGAGCAAACGCGTCGATGTAGTCGACGCCTTCACGATCCGACCGATCAAAGCACCGAACGACGGAGCCTCCGAAGTTCAGACACGCTCAGTCGATGACGCCCCTCAACTCCGATCCAGCCGAGTGTCGAGGAGAGTTTCCACAAGACGACGGCGAGTGATGATCTTGATGTTCTATCCAACAAGGGTTTCACTTTGCCTTTAACGATATGACCGAGGTGGAATATGGTGGAAGGGGACCACCGGCCAAGGAACGATCCGAGATCAACTTGTGTGTCAGGGGTGCCCCTTCCGTGATAAAAGGAAAGGGGGGGGCCCCAAGGGAGGAGGGTTCTTAGGGGGGCAATCCCATCCAAGTAGGATTCCTCCTTCCAAGTCCTACTAGGAGAAGGGAAGGGAAGGGAAGGAGAAGGGAAGGAAGGGAGGAGAAGAAGGAAAAGGGGCCCCTGTCCAACCCGGTTTGGGCTAGGGGGGCCGCCCAAATTCCCAAGGAACCCTCAAAATACCCAAAATCCCAATTTAACCTTTCCAACCCTAATATATTCCAATATATCGATCTTTACATCTCGACCATTTTAGACTCCTCGCATGTCCCCAATCTCATCCGACTCCAAACTCCTTCGGACATCAAAACTCATAAACTCATAATATAACCCCATCAAACCTTAACGGGGATTCTACGGTTCGAGAACTATGTAGACATGACCTAGAACTATTCTCGGTCAATAACCAATAGCAGGACCGGATGCCCATTATTCTTACATATTCTACAAGATCTTTATCGGTCAAACCCGAAACAACATACGCTTGTTCCCTTTGTCATTTCCAGGATTACTTCCCGAGATTTGATCATCTGTATCCAATACCTAGTTCAATCTACATCGGCAAGTCTTTTACTGCCCGAATACATCATCTCATAACCAACTCATTAGTTACAATGTTGCAAGGCTTAGGTGATGAGTATTACCGGAGGGCCCAGAGATTCCGGTAACCGGAGGACAAAACCTAATCTCAAATACGCCAACTCAACATGTACCTTCGGAGACACCCAGTAATTTTTAATACCCAGCTATGTTGTGACGCTTGGTAGTACCCAAAG
>JAHHZJ010000138.1:0-25804 GCA_021437245.1 Aegilops speltoides | reverse complement strand
CACAGGGCAGCTCATCCCACCCCTGTGCCCCATGAGAGGGTTGTATTCCTTCCCACTTCCTCCAGGATCTGGCTTCCCACTTCATCCTTCGTCCGGGGCTCATGTACTACTACGCTGACTTCCGCGATCGGCGCCAAACTTCATCCTCAACATCTCAGCATTTATCGTCAGGTGCAGGCCTTCTCGATCCAGCCCCACTTCGCCAGGCTCAAGACCTTCAATGTCAAGTCAAGGTTGTGAAGGGCGCCCAAGCGGAGTGCGGAGGCGCCATGGTGGGCAAGATGCCCAACGCCCTCTGCTCGAGGGCGCCTTTGTGGAAACCATCAAAGGGTGGCAATCGGGTGGTTCTATATCACCGAGCCGGACCCTAAATGGGCAGCGCCCCGAAGTTCAGATCTGGTGCCCTATGCAGCTCACCTCCGGAAAGAGAAGGGCTTGCTATGGGGCAGTTCGGAGGAGCCGACCGACTCCACCGCTCTGCACCTTGTGAACAAGAAGCTCGCTTGTCAACGTGATCCGTGTCATGCTCGCCTCACGGATTCTCCCTACCAACAACGGGTCTTCAACTGTGGAGTTCGATCCGCACAAAGATCGACCCTCGAGCGGCTCTTTGACACGACGCATTTGCTGCTCGAGGGTGTTGTTCAAGGGGAGAAGTTTCGCATCCGCCGATCAAGATCGCGGATTCAAGACAAACGCCCGCCGTGCGGTAAGTTATCCTTTATGGGACACATATTTCTTCATAGTTTGACTCTATGTGGGATCTAAAATTCCAATGCCTTTGACAGATCGGCAGAGGACGCCCGGATAGGTTAACCGTCCGCCCTCCCTAAAGAACCACCAGATGCCCGCTTAACGAGGTTGCTAGTCCCGACACTTTATGTGGTGCCGAGAAGAAGGCTAAGAAGAAGGCCACGGAACTCAAGAAGTTCCCGACGCTAGTGATATCGGACTCATCGTCCGATGGCTCGAGGCGACTCCTCCCAAGACGAGGAGGAGAAGAGGACTCTTCCGAGGGAGGAGAGGAAAAGGAAGGCTTCCAACGGGGAGGCCGAGGTCCAAGAGGGAAGGACCTTCCTCGACAGCTCCGCCAACGCCAACGCTTGGCGACGAAGGGTGGCCTCAAGGGCCAAGCTCTAGCAAGATCGTAAGTATTCGGACCCTCGAATAGTTTATTTTTTCGCTCACATGTCGCCCTTCTAATGCCGCACACTACCCGCAGTCCGCCGAGGATGATCTCCCGCTTCATCAAGCGGTCCTTGGCTCGCCGGATGTGGATTCCATTCCACCGCCCACCCTGCGCTGATGCCGACGATGCCGAGGTGGGATCCGTGAGGAGACCCATCGAGGAGGCTCCGGAGGTGCCGCAAGGCAGCCTCCTGGACTTTGCGCTGACTCCATGCCGAACCTCGCAGGGTTCCGAGTCCGGCGGCGCCCTTCGTAAGAAGGGCAAGATCGCGTGACACCGGACAGCCTCCGGCCCAACCGAGGCGCCGGACAACTTGTTGGAGGCGCCAACGCGCTCCATCAGGAAGAACACCGCACTATCATGAGTGCGGTGATTCGAAGGTTCACCGCCAAGAGCGGCGATCAAGCTCGCAGAGCCTTCTAACAGTGCTTTGAGGTAAGAAGTTTAAAATATGTAATGTGATACCAAGATAGACAGAGCCCTCGATGCTCTAGCGTGTTCGAAAGAAAAACGGACTCGAGGATCTAAAAAGATATACGCAGGAGTGCTAAAAATTATGTCAATATGGGTTTGCAGTGTGCTGCCGACCTCCGCCGCACTAATCATGGAGGTCGGTGTTTGAAGCAGATCTCGAGCTGTCCGAGCAAGAGCTCGCCTTGCCAAGAAGCAACTCGAGGACAAAGAAGGTGAGTAACACCACTTTGAAATTTGTACCTTATAGAAAAGGATTTTGCTGCAATAGAAATAACAAGGATAATGTGGGTACTGCAAGGGCCACTTAACGAGGTGGCAACCTAAGGAGGCCGTGTCGCAGCGAACGCAATGCGCCATGAACGAGCGGGCGAGATAAGCAGAGGCGCGGTGGCGGAGGTGCGGCAAGAGCTCTAGGCTCATGGAAAAGCATGAGAGTTTGAGAGCGACTCAAGACTCGAGAGTCCGAGCTTGCCTCAGCTCTTGAAAGTGCCGTGCCAAGGCCGAGGCCCATAAGTCCCTCCAGAGATTGAGGCGATGAAGAAGATAGCGCTGGTAAGGCATTTTTCATGCAAAGCAAGCATGTGAATGTAAATTACCCGATTACTTACCCGAGTTCGAGCTCTCTAGGCGCTGCAGATCTGCCAGAAGATGTCCGATGCCGCCGATTCTACTGGGCCGAGGAGGGAGCTCAACGGAGAAGGCTTCGTCTCAAGACGCCGAGGCCGGACATCCGGTGTTTCTAGCGACCAGCAAGCAGCTGGTCGAGCTCCACAAGGTAGCCGAAGAGGATGAAGGGCCTCATAGTCCGGCTCTAGGCTCGAGAGGCTATGCCCGGAGCTACTTCGCCTGCAGGCGGCGGCTGGTGGATACGTGCGCCTCTTGGTGGAGGTCATGTCCGCCTGCATTGAAGGTGCCTCCTGGCCCTTGCCCGCGCAAAGGTGCATTAGGGCAGGCCGATGCGAGAGGCTTATCACGGACGCGCCGGCCAACGGCAAGGAGTATCGTACACCGAGATGTACTATAAGAGTGTCTCAAGGGTGCCCGCAAGATTGCGGATGAGTGCCCCAAAGATGTAATTATTGAGTAAACTCGCAATGTGTTATCCCGTGGCGCTTAAAAACTTTGTTCATATGCGCTAAGCAACGCTTATTGATTTAAAATATTACCTTCGGCGGCCGCTTATTAAATCTGAGAGATGGCAAGTTGTCGGCTTCAGCCCCCATGCCACGAGTGCTGGGTGTTCGGATAAACTTGAGCACTCTTGTTCCCATTTTTGGGTCCATCTAGGAGGCGCCAACACAACGTAACAAGGCAACCGGACTTATAATGCTTGAACACTCTCACTTAGCCATAGAATTTATAATTTTAAATTTCGCGAAGCCCCTAGTATTCGAAGACTCGAAGTTCGGGCGCTATCCACGCTCGGCCGGACGGCCGATTCTCGCTCTAAGCGGCATAAGTCTTTAAGGACTCAAAAGACTCTCTCAATGCACCAGCTCTCGCTTTATCATGACAGCTAGTTTTAGCTTTCCATCGAGGCGCCGCCACTCAACCGGGCGCAATCAGAGAGTTCTCCAGCTACCTTAGCCGATGTAACGGAACATAAGGTACTCAAACATGGGAGCTGGGCAAACCCAACTATTGACCCAAGACATGATTCGGAGCCGATGCATATAGTGCTATAAGTTCGGGTGCCGACTTGTGAAAGTGTTCGGACTTATCACACCATAATGTGGGGAACATAAGCCCTCAGGTACTTGGCCGCACTCGAGTGTACGGATGCAAGATGTCATAAATGAACATATATAAGAAAAGGAATGCAATTATAAGCTAAAAAGTGATGCATTGTTTATTCAAGGAATTCTGCCATGAGTGCGTAACGATACAAATAGTGCGTAAGCAAGGGGTTGGACTATTTAAACATGTCTTCCAGGGTGGGTATGGACGTGTATTTAACAAATTTAATGCTCATAATGGAGACCACCTGAGTGTTCGCTGAGCCCTTGTCCCTCCCCTCGCGTCAAGATCATGAGTTCGGCAGATCTATCGCGGACAGGCCTCCGTGAACGGAGTCCTGTGGAAAAATAAAAATAAGAAAAAGAGGACACACTTGGGAGCCCCTCGTGTGTTAAGCCACACTGGGCCTGTTGTGGTTGTGCCTCCCTATGCCCATGGTGTTCCGAGCGTAATGATGTACTCAAGAGCTGGTCTTGCAATCATGCATGGTGGGGTTAGCCGATTGCTGCGCGTTCTGAACGCTGTGGTCTTGATTGATGTTACTCCCGCCTTGAAAGCACATTTGCTCCTAGGTGGTTTTGGTAATTAATGACAACATACTTAGTGGTTGGACTAATGCTTTAACAAGTATGTTTCAGAAAGTCAATCACTCGCATGGCAAAAGGATCAAGAGGTGAACCCCTAGGATGCTAAGGAAAGGATTGGCAAAAGCTCAAGACTCCATTTTTGGTTTAGTGATCCAAGATCACATTGAGTCCATAGGAAAGCCAATACTATTAAAAGGGATGAGGTTATGATGATGATCGTTGCTCAAAGTGCTTAGTGATTTATCTCTCAAACTATCGCAATCTTTCATTCCAACATAAACCCATAAGTAATCTCGGTCCCACCGATTCCAAACTCACCACACCGAGATGAACCACCTCAGCCATATACCCAAACCCTAAGAATTTCGGATTTTCCGATTCCAAACTCTGGTCATATCGAATTGGTGTTGCAAGCTTCAGAATCTTCAGACTCAAATCGGTGTCACCGAGATGAGAAAGTCGGTCCCACCGAGATTGGCAAACCCTAGACTTTGGAAGAATCGACTAACCGAGATTGTATTTTTGGTCCCACTGAAAATCCCAACGCTCACAAGATTTGAACTTTCGGTCTCACCGAGTTGTCAACTTCGGTCCGACCGAGATTGGTCAAATGTGTGTAACGGTTGGATTTTGTGGAGGCTATAAATACCCCTCCACCTCCTCTTCATTCGTGGAGAGAGCCATCGAAAGAACTACCACTCCTACCTTACATTTCGAGAAGAAAACTACCTACCCTTGTGTTGAGATCAAGTTGCTCCACTCCCACCATATGAAACTTGATTTCTAGCCTTCCCAAGTTGCTTTCCACTCAATCCTTTCTTCCACCACAGCCAAATCAGTGAGGAGAGTTGAGTGTTGGGGAGATTATCATTTGAAGCACAAGAGCAAGGAGTTCATCATCACCAACACCATCTATTACCTTTTGGAGGGTGGTGCCTCTAGATTGGTTAGGTGTCGCTTGGGAGCCTCACAAGATGTGGAGTTGAACCAAGAAGTTTGTAAGGGCAAGGAGATCGCTTACTTCGTGAAGATCTACCCGAGTAAGGCTAGTCCTCCGTGGACGAGGCCATGATGGCATAGACAAGGTTGCTTCTTCGTGGACCCTTCGTGGGTGGAGCCTCCGTGGACTCTCGCAGCTACCTCCGTGGGTTGAAGTCTCCATCAACGTGATTGACGATAGCACTCACCTATCGGAACCACGAGAAAATCTCCGTGTTCCAAATTGCGCTTGCTCTTCACAATCTCTCCTTACTATTTATGCAATTTATTCCGCTGCCCATACTCTAGAATTGCATGTGTAGTATGTCTCGACTTGTATGCATGATGCTTGACTTGATCTTCATTGTGAACTTGCTAAAACTTATGTTAATCAAAAGGCATAAACTTTTATCTTGTCAAGTTGTCTAATCACCCCTCTAGACACTCTTGCCTTCAACGATCCTACAATTGGTATCGAGCTTTGGTCTCCATTGCTTTGGTTTGCACACCATTGGAGGAAGATGGACGGTTCACGCTTGGGAGTGTTAATCATAGAGTGCCTATTCTTGATGGAGTGTCCTATAACTCGTGGAGGATTGAAATGCTTGCTATCTTTAAGATGTACAACTTATGCAAATATGTTGAAACCCCATATGTACCACCATTTGACCCCTTGCACCCTACTATGGATGAAGAACTTGATTTGCTTCAGAACCTTAGAACTGCAATCTTATCATTAGAGGTTTGCCCGATAACTTACTTGAGCTTGTTGTTACAAACTTTTGAGTGCGCCTTATGCTATGTGGAAGTTCTGGAAGAACTTTATCCGACTACTCGAGAGGTCTTGATGAAATTCTATACAAGATCATTGAATTTGATATGTTAGTGTACTTAAAGATCCCAACTTTGATAAATGCTTCTTTGAGTCAGGATCTTAAGGAAAAGAAGGGTGATCCTGTTTTATCAATGTTCAATTAAGAAATGCTTTGTATTGCATTCCGATGATTATTATATTCGATAAAACTAATGTGAAGTCATTGTGCAAATCGACCTGTAGGTATTGATGATGAATTATTCATGGGTCAATATGATGATGAGCATGAGTATTAGACGACGATTATCATCATTCTGGATAATCGAAGCCAGACAATATATCATGAAGAGTCTCTGCTTATGAAGTAAATCGAGATCTACATATCCCAGGAAAAGAGTGGATTCTATGATAGTGGATGCACCGACTATACGACCGGAGATGAAGACATGCTTCGAAAGAGCTGTAAAGAACTATGGTCCACTTAAGCATGTGACTTTTGGAGACAGACAACTGGTAAGGTATTTGCCCTTGGTAAGGTGGCTATATCTCATGATAGTTCCATTCAAAAAATGTCATGCTTGTTGAATCACTTGGATATAATTTACTTCTCGTGTTCTAGATTAGCCGATTTTAACTCAATGTGCTATTCACCGTAAGTAGATTTGCCAAGTTTTTCGCAGTGGATAATCATAATAACATGGTCTTTACTGCATTCAGTAGAGGTGATTTATATATCGCTGATTTCATCAAGAAAGCTCAACTCTAGAACTTGCTTTATTGCTAAATCGCTAAAGGTTGGCTTTGGCATAGAAGGTTTGGACATGTTGGGTATGCGAATCTAGATAAGCTAATCAAAGGTGATCACATCTTTGGTGTTAAAGATGTTTTCGACAAAGATAGACTTCACAGCGGCATGTCAAGGTGAAAAACAAGTAGGTGGAAGTCATCCCGCGAAGAACATCAGGATTACAAGGAGACCGCTTTGAGCTTCTTCATATGGATCTCTTCTGGGTCCCAATGCTTACAAAAGTCTTGGTGGTAACTCCTTTGGTCTTAGTTATTGTTGATGATTTTTCCGCATTTACGTGGGTATTTTTCCTTGACGATGACAAATCACAAAGTCTGTAAAATCTTCAAAACCTTCGCTAGAAAGGCCCAAAATCAATTTCCGAGGTGAAGATCAAGAAAGTTCGATCGACAATGGAACGGAGTTCAAGAACGTCTATGTGGACTCTTTTCTCAGGAAGGAAGGGATTCTACATGAAGTTCTCACTTGATGTACACACCTCAACAAAATGGAGTTGTTGAGAGGAAGAACCGAATTACCTCATTGAGATGATGATAATAATGTTTGATGAATACAAGACAATCAAACACTTTTTGGGTGAAGTCATTAGACAAATTTTGTCATGCTATCAACAGATTTTATCTTCATAAGCTCACGCAAGACTTCATCAACTAAGCTCTCATCTAGTAATAAACCCCAAGTGGATATTTTCGTGTTCTTTGGTTCTAAAATGCTATATCCTTGATAAGCAAATCGCGGTCTAAATTTGTTCCTCAAACTCATAAAGGCTTTTTTCTCGTAAGTATGGATTTCAAACTTCCCACACCCACCGCAGTTCTACAACAATTTCACCGAAGGTTGAAGAGACGTAGATGTAAGTTTGATGAATCTAATGGTTCGTAAGTAGAGCAAATGCCTATTGATGGTAGGGACAGAAGGACCTTCGAAGCCATTCAAGATTTATCCATTGGAAAGATTCATTCCATGGAAGTGAAGGAGAGTAATTATCTACATATGTGGAGCCCCCTACCCTATGTAGAGATGAACCTCAAGGCAACATGGAGGCCTCTACAAGTGGAACTCACCAAGATGAGGAAGTGCGACAAGAAGATCCACTACAACCTCCTTCTCCACCACCTCAAGACAACACCAGCAATAATGATGAAGAAGAAGATGAGGATGATGAGGAAGTTCAAATTTCTATTACTTACAAAAAGCTATCCCGAGTTCGAGAGCAAGAGTCAAGAAGGACCATCCCGTGGAACAAATGACGAATGACATCGACCGGAGAATCACTCGCCTAAAACTCGTTTAGCTAACTTTTGAGAACACTCACTCATTTATCTCTTGAACCAACCTATGAAGGTAGAAGAAGCGCCAAGATCCTGGATTGGGTGAATGCTTTACCTGAAGAGCCAGCATAACTTGAGAGAGGAACAACGCTTGACTTTGGTAGAGAAGCCCAATGATGACCAAAACGCTCTTGGAACCAAATGGTGTTTCTAACAAGCAAGATGAAGATGGGATGTCATCCGCAACAAGGCTCTGCCTCAGAGTACAAGGTTACACAAGTCGGTATGGACGATGGTGAGACCCATGTCTGCTGCTAGACTTGAGTCCATTCGATTCTTCTTGCTTTGCCAACCACCATGACATTACTCTCTATCAAATGGACATTAAAAGTGCTTTCCTTAATGGCTTAAATTGAGGAGGAAGTATTTAGAAAGAACCTCCTGGATTTGTGAATCCTAAAACCTAATCATGTTTACAAGTTGCACAAAGCTCTTTATGGTCTTAAACAAGCTCCTAGAGCTTGGTACAAATGCTTGACTAGCTTTCTTCTTGAAAAAGGATTTGAGATTGGTAAAATAGACTCAACGCTATTCATAAAAAGGGTTGACGGTGAACTATTTGTATGCCAAATATATGTTGATGATATTATCTTTGGTTCAACTAACCCTGATTTTAGTGAGAAGTTTGGAAAGCTTATGTCGAGAAGTATGAGATGTCCATGATGAGTGAACTCAAGTTCTTCCTTGGGTTGCAAATTACAATCTAAGGAGGGTACTTTTGTCTCACAAACAAAGTACACCAAGGATCTCTTCAAGAAGTTCAACATGCAAGAGAGCAAAGGTATGAAAACACCCATGGCTACTAGTGGACATAATGACTTGATTAAAGATGGAGAACCTTCGATCAAAAGGTTTATCGATCCATGATTGGTTCTCTACTATATCTATGTGCTTCTCGTCCCGACATAATGTTGAGCGATGCATGTGTGCTCGATATCAAGCAGCCCTAAAGAATGTCATCTTAAGGCTGTTAAAAGAATTGTGAGATATTTGATACACACACCTAACTTTGGCATTTGGTATCCTAAGAGGGCCTCTTCGATCTTGTTGGCTATTCCGACGGACTATGCCGAGACAAGGTTGATAGAAAGTCAACTTCGGCACGTGTCAATTCCTCGTCGATCCCTTGTATCTTGGTCATCCAAGAAACAAAATTCGTATCATTATCTATCGCCAAGCTGAATATATTGCTGCTGGTTCGTGTTGTGCTCGCTATTATGGATGACACAAACGCTTAAGGATTATGGGATACATGCGAGACATGTTCCTTTGCTTTGTGACAATGAGAGTGCGATTAAGATTGACACAATCCAGTGCAACACTCTCGCATCTAAACACATTGAAGTTCGTCACCATTTTATTCGTGATCATATTGCTAAGGGTGACATTGATCTTAAACATGTTCAGATCGACAAACAAATTTTGCAGATATCTTCACAAAACCACTTGATGAGAAAGTGTTTTGTCGCTAAGGAGTGAGTTGAACATCATTGATGCTTCAAACTTGGAGTGAAAACTCCATTGGTGCATGCAAGGCATGAGCCTAATTGACTAATCCTTGATATTTCTCTTATGATGATGATCATATGTCTTGGATACATTTGCCCCTTGTATTGCATCTAACTCTTGCAGTACTTGATGGTCTACATTCCACAAGATTATCACACACTCAAATCTTGAGTAATCTTGTCATTGACCAAGTATCTAGCTCTTTGGGATGTTGAGTTCAAGGAACAAAATTCCACATATCCTTTTGACACCATATACTTCTAGTACTTCACTCATGTCATCTTGGATATTCTTGAGTATTTCCTTGCTTGCCTAACCCATGTAGGAAGATGAACTATAAAATTGGAAATGGTGCTCCAACTTCACATTCTATGAGCATCAACATCAAGTTCACCTACATGAGAACGAGCAACAACAAGCCCAAGGTATGTCATTCACATCTTGAAGAAGCTTTGCTCAAAGTCATGAGTACAAGCAGCTTCAAAAGATGTGATCACATTAAATGCTTAATCGAAAAATGGCAACCCCATTTTGAGCTTAAACGATGAGTATGACCTATGATCAAATGTTCTCATTTGACTCCTAAGTCAATATACTCAAACATAGGTGACCTAGTCCAATTCTCGCCTAGATGAAGTACATATGTTTTGGAGTTTTGCTATTGTCTCTTTTGATTCTCTAAAAAACTTCATCTAGCAATCTTTTTCATTTCGCTTCTCTCTGTTCATGTGTATATTCCTTTTGGCTCGATCCATTCCTTGAAAATCTTTTACAAATTCATTGCAAATCTTTTGAAACATTTCTTGCAAAGAGAGCTGAATTATCTCTCGAATTTCCTTGAATTAAACTCGTGTCACCGATTCACATACTTCGGTTCGACCGAAAAGGATCTGCCTAAGTCTCGACTTTCGCTCACCGATCCACTTCAACTCGTGTCACCGATTTATATTCACCTGGATATCATCTTCTGCAGCTTACCTAAAATGATTTTCTTCGAATACTAATTTGCTCAGCCAGATTCTTAGGATCCCACTTCTTCCTTCCATCTTTCCCGCCCTTCCTGGTTTATCGTCCTTTTCGCATTTGATGTCAAAGGGGAGAAGATTTAGGGGAGCTAGGGGAGATTGGAGGATAAGAGGAGAAAAGAAAATTTAAAAGGAAAAGAAAACAATCTTACCTTAAGGGGAGAGGATCACATCAAAGTTTTTGGCATTATTCTTCTCGATCTCTTTTGCTTCTCTTGCTCTCACAATTGATATCTCCTAATAGTACAATTGGTATCTTATACAACTTGGTATCTTCGAAAAACACAATTGGTATCTTACACAATTGGTATCTTATGGAAAGAAAATCTTTTAGTCTTGGGAGACATGTTGCTAATTCAAGCTAGTGCTCAAGATGAGACACTCTTTATACATGTCATCCCTGGCTTGGTACTCTTGATTTTCTTGTCGTTGGTCAAGGAATACTTTGTGTTATCTAACCTTGTTTTCTCAAGCTTATTTCTTCGGTACAATGCCAAGGAACCTCAAGGTAAGTATATGCATCTTGCGTAATGTGCATGATGGTGACTTGCTTGTGAATACTTGTTTGCAAGAAATCACCATGCACATATGCATCATCAATCACTTATCCTCATCTGCCTCGATGCATATAGCAAGCTGCATGTAGCACATCTTGCTTTTCTCCCATGTGTGCTTGTGGTAGTCCAAAACCATAATCTATGAAAAGCTTGCACACTTGTAGGGAGAGTCTGTGTACTACATGTCTGTCAAAGCCTTAATGATAATCCTGTCTTTCTTTTAGTAAGCTTTGATATCTTATTTTGTGTGTTGCCATCAATTACCAAAAAGGGGGAGATTGAAAGCACATTTGCTCCCTAGGTGGTTTTGGTAATTAATGACAACATACTTAGTGGTTGGACTAATGCTTTTAACAAGTATGTTTCAGAAAGTCAATCACTCGCATGGCAAAAGAACTCAAGAGGTGAACCCCTAGGATGCTAAGGAAAGGATTGGCAAAAGCTCAAGACTCCATTTTTGGTTTAGTGATCCAAGATCACATTGAGTCCATAGGAAAGCCAATACTATTAAAAGGGATGAGGTTATGATGATGATCCTGTTGCTCAAAGTGCTTAGTGATTTATCTCTCAAACTATCAGCAATCTTTCATTCCAACATAAACCCATAAGTAATCTCGGTCCCACCGATTCCAAACTCACCACACCGAGATGAACCACCTCAGCCATATACCCAAACCCTAAGAATTTCGGATTTTCCGATTCCAAACTCGTCATACGAAATTGGTGTGCTAAGCTTCAGAATCTTCAGACTCAAATCGGTGTCACCGAGATGAGAAAGTCAGTCCCACCGAGATTGGCAAACCCTAGACTTTGGAAGAATCGGACTAACCGAGATTGTATTTTCGTCCCACTGAAAATCCCAACGCTCACAAGATTTGAACTTTCGGTCTCACCGAGTTGTCAACTTCGTCCGACCGAGATTGGTCAAATGTGTAACGGTTGGATTTTGTGTGGAGGCTATAAATACCCTCCACCTCCTCTCTTCATTCGTGGAGAGAGCCATCGAAAGAACTACCACTCCTACCTTACATTTCTGAGAAGAAAACTACCTACCCTTGTGTTGAGATCAAGTTGCTCCACTCCCACCATATGAAACTTGATTTCTAGCCTTCCCAAGTTGCTTTCCACTCAATCCTTTCTTCCACCACAGCCAAATCAAGGAGGAGAGTTGAGTGTTGGGGAGATTATCATTTGAAGCACAAGAGCAAGGAGTTCATCATCACCAACACCATCTATTACCTTTTGGAGGGTGGTGCCTCCTAGATTGGTTAGGTGTCGCTGGGAGCCCACAAGATGTGGAGTTGAACCAAGAAGTTTGTAAGGGCAAGGAGATCGCCTTACTCGTGAAGATCTACCCTCGAGTAAGGCTAGTCCTCCGTGGACGAGGCCATGATGGCATAGACAAGGTTGCTTCTTCGTGGACCCTTCGTGGGTGGAGCCCTCCGTGGACTCTCGCAGTCAAGCATCTCCGTGGGTTGAAGTCTCCATCAACGTGATTGACGATAGCATCTACCTATCGGAACCACGAGAAAAATCTCCGTGTTCCAAATTGCTTTGCTTTCACAATCTCTCCCTTACTATTTATGCAATTTACTTTCCGCTGCCCCATACTCTAGAATTGCATGTGTAGTATGTTGCTCGACTTGTATGCATGATGCTTGACTTGATCTCCATTGTGAACTTGCTAAAACTTATGTTAATCAAAAGGCATAAACTTTTATCTTGTCAAGTTGTCTAATCACCCCCTCTAGACACTCTTGCCTTCAACGATCCTACAAATGTTTGGCCATGTCCGTCGCTTAACGGCCAGATCAAAATTGCCTTAAAAGGCTACTTCAGATTGTCGCGAGAGTCATGTGTGTTCCTCCGCTCGGAGGGAGCGTCGTGTTTCCATTGACCGTGATGACTCCACGAGGGCCCGCATCTTGAGCTTGAGGTTCATATAATGCGCACCGCTTTGAACTTTGCAAACGCCGTTCATCCGAAAGCAGAGCATGATAGCCGCCACGGAACGGGACTATGTCGAAGATTAACTCGCTCGGAAATTATCGGGATCCGAAGACCACTTCCAAAGCAGGATCGAGCATGTCCAATTGGCCTCAACACTCGGTATGACGCCTTTGAAGGTCGCCTTTTGTAGGTTTAATCCTTGAGGGTCTATGCCCATCTTGTGCACTCGATCCCGATAAAGCAGGTTCAGTGGCCGCCGCCCATCAGACTCTAGTGAGGTGAAATCCATCGGCGATTGGGTCTAAAACCAATGCGCGTAATCCACCGTGATCGGATATCGTAGGGTGGTCCTTCGATTGAAAGTGATCGGGCAAGAGGACCATGGTTGAACTTCGCGCACTTAGCTCCATCGCATATACGCCCCTAAGTGCACGCTCGCCCCTCTTGGGTATAGGGTTATGATATCATGTTTACCGTCCGCACTTGTGGGGGAAACCCTTTGTCCTCTACATGCTTGGCACCAGTCTCTTCCTCGCGTAATGTGCAGCCCTTGTCATTGTTTTCGCAATTAACTTGCCTCGCTCTGGTTGAATACCCAACAATCTCTCATGGTGTGATTAGCTGGTTTTTGGGGTGCCATGTATCCGCAAGAGCGTCGAGTATTCGGTCCAAATTGGACGGACCGAGTAGTTCTTTTGAATGGCTTCTTCCACTCGACCGGGTTTAGAGCCTCTCGAGTCCGGCCGATCGCCAGATCTCATTGTTATCGCCGCTAACGGCGCTTTGTTTTTGTTTCGACGCGACCGCCATTGTGGTCCTTAGTATCCGGACTGCTAGCATTTTGCCGAGGTTGTTGCCGAGCTAGCCAGCCTGTCCTCTCCCACACGTAGCGGTCATGAGTGATGTGAGGGCTGCCATGGATTTCGCTTTTCTTGTCCTAGGTGCCGGGCCAGCCACTCGTCGGATGTTATGTTTGAAGACTCGCGAGGGCCTCTCGCATCCGCATAATGACGATTTGATTTTTCTTTGTTAAGAATCATGTCCGTAATCGCCCGCCGATTCGCCTAGTCGCTGAATTATGTGGCTTAGGTCATCGGCGCCCTGGTGGTCGCATATGTGCCCCGGAAGTTGTCGAGAATGCGGCTTCCGATCCTCCCAACACCCAATTGACTCGCCGCCAAGCTGTTAAGCCAATGCCGAGCTGGTCCTTAAGCTTGAGGGAGATACTTGATGGCGTGGAGATCGCCACACGGGCCATATGGATATGAAGGAGATAATTTCGATCCAAACCAGGGGTCTCACAGCCATCGTAGATTCAATGTTCACGGGTTTAAACCCTTCAGTGATTTGATGATCCATTACTTCCGGAAGCATAGTGGGTGTGCGCGCTTATATTGAGCAATATCACGACGTAGCTCAAGAGAGCGTGTTCGCGTGTTCGCCCGCCGGAGTTATATCCGACGCGACAAGAGAGTCGCGTGGGTCGGGGTGCCCACGTGATCCGTAGAGTGGATCTCGGATTGTCTTTCCTTGTCCTCCAATATATCCCGCAAGTCCGCGATTCCTCGTGGTTTACTACTTTTCGAGCGGTGCCGGGTAACGCCCAAGGAGGGTGTCGTGTCAAACCGCGGATCTCGGTAGGGGGTCCCGAACTCGCAATGGCCTAGGCGGATGGTAACAGGAGACAAGGGACACAATGTTTTACCCTGTTCGGGCCTCTTGATGGAGGTAAAACCCTATGTCCCGCTTGATTAATATTGATGATATGGGTAGTACAAGAGTGGATCTACCACGAGATCAAGGAGGCTAAACCCAAAGCTAGCCTATGGTATGATTGTTGTGATGTATGTTGTGTCCTACGGACTAAAGCCCTCCGTTTATATAGACACCGAGGAGGCTAGGGTTACATAGAGTCGGTTACAATGGTAGGAGATCTACATATCCAGATGCAAGCTTGCCTTCCACGCCAAGGAAAGTCCCATCCTGACATCGGACGGAGTCTTCAATCTTGTATCTTCAGTAGTCTTGGAGTCCGCGGACGATGATAGTCCGGCTGTCCGACACCCCTAGTCCAGACTCCTCAAGAGTCTCCTAACCAGCTTCAATGACGATAAGTCCGGCGCAGATATAGTCTTCGCGCGCAAGGCGGTTCTCCTTTTAAGTTCCACGCATCGCCGTAACAGCTTCGTTTCTCATAAATGCTATGCTTGGCTTCTACGCCAATAATGGTCTTCTCCACGGTCGCATTTAATGCGAAAAGCCGTGGTGTTTTTACGCTTCACCCCTAGTCGCAAGTCATCCTCCTACAAAAGAGGCAAAAATCCAGATCCAAATCACACCATCTTCCTTCCGCTGAATACTCATCGGAGCGCCTTTGACCCAACAACCCATTCCACCATGGACCGCCGGGCGCTGCCTCTTCTCGCGCCCCAGCCCACCGCCAGAGATTGGAGGAGATGCTCTCCACACAACGAGCTAGTGAAGCTCCAAGCGAGAGGATATCTCCTCCGCCTTCATGGTCCCGGCTCGAAGCTGGGCTGGCCACCTACCAAGGTGGGAAGTGAGGCTACCCCAAGTCCCAACAAAGGGAGCGGTATGCTTTGGCCCCTATCTAATAAGGGACCTCGATTTCTATACATCCGCTCCTCCGCTGGCCCTCGAGTTCTACGGACTCAGCTCCATCACCACACCCGCCTCGCCCCGCATGTCGCTGGGTTACGAGCTCTTGCGAGCTGTTCCTCGGGCATCGAGCCCCATTTTGCTGTGGAAGAGGCTGTTCGCCTCGCACTCGCTCTCATGAGGGATCTATATATCAAGTGGGCGGCGCCAAGTATGGCGATTGCGGACCGGATATCCATCCGGGACCCTAGAAGCGCCCAAGACTGGCCTTCTAATGGTTTATATAGAAGACGCCCGCGTTGGACCCAATCCGGTCGGCTCCCGAGTTCAATGCCGCCTTCAAGAAGCGCTTTAGTTGAGCGCTCATGAGTCCCCAATTGGAGGAAGACAAGAGCGCCCATTACCCGATGGGGTAATAAGATTATTAGCCCATTCCGGATTGACCATGATCGAATCATGTCAATATGCATCATGCGGGAGTACAGCCACCGCAATACTGGGCCACCCCATGTGGGATTTCAACGGGGAGGACGACGCCACCCGCCACGGCCGCAAAGGATTGGATTCGACCGATGACTCGTGCAGATCCTGCCCACCTGCATAAGGGGGAAAAGGAGGACTTCTCCGAACGAACCTTCCGAATGGGTTTTCCATGAACAACCCTCGGCTAGGTAAGTTTAACACTTTAAGGGCTCAACCCGCTTTTAGAGTTTAAGCTTTACACTATGTCTTCGACGCAGAACTACGCCGGATTGTGGAGGACATGATAAGTCCGCTCCGCAACCCGAGGATCCGTGGAGATCCCAAGATCCGCCTCCAAGAGGATCCGGATATCAAGGTGGAGCTGATCGACGGGTGTTTCACCAGCTCAAAGATGGATAATGCTTTGGTCGCCATTACGGCGACTACCCGGATTATATCCGCTTCCTGTGTGATTGTGACCGAGGTTCGACACCATTATATCTTCCTTGCCCATTTCGACCTTCCGAACGATGGTGTTTTTACAAGAAGCACCTTCAAGGCGGAAGTCAGCGGCGGTCGATCAACAAAGGCCACCCGACCAAAGAGTGCGAAAAGGAGCGCAGACGGACCGAAATGTCGCGCAAAGGTATAGCTCATATTTAAATCTTCGAGCAACGCCCTAGGAAGCGCCTCGAGTGCTCATGATCCTTTATAGAGAAAAGGCGCCCGGATCCTGCGGCGAGAGTTGCCAATCCAGCCTTATACCGCCAGCCCAAAGGCTCGGGTCGAGGGGGAGGCAGCGCAAGGCGCTGGCCGGATATCCTCCAACGGAGGATGCCACCGACTGTCCGCCACCAAGTCCGAGGTGGAGAGCGCATGAACCATAGGCGCCACGACAAGATTTCGGGAATCGTGTTCTCGAGGCGCCGGACGCCTAACGCTGAGGACGCGCACCTGCTGCTCCAAGATGGTTTTACTAGAGCCACGAGCAGATGTGAAAGACATACGGTAAGGGAATTTTAATGGTTATATATACCAAGAGTCCCTTAGACTTAAAGTAGTTATGTTAACTGATTTAAGGATCATTTGAAATGCGTGCTCTACCGAGAAGAATGCCCATTGCTCTCAGAGCTGCAAGAATGCAAGGCCCAACTTGAGGTCAAGATTTGCCGCAGCAGGAGGAAACATGAGGCCCTCCCTGTAACACATTTGTTTGGTAAATATAAGCATGTGCGGCGCGAGTAAGTCTAATAATGACATTAGTGTGCCGACAAGATCCGGACAGTAGAACTGCTTCGCCAGCTCAAGGCCGGGCGAGAGGGTGCCGAATAGAGTACAAAGCAGAAAGGAACAGCTTCAAGATGCCCATGCCCAGCTTGGAGAGGAGCCGAAAGGCGCTCGGCCGAGCTGTCTCACACAAGAGGAGAATCAACGACTTTGTCGCGCATCTATAGTAGTGCTTGAACGGACTCCTTTGAAAAGAAGAGTCCGCGAGGAAGTCGATTGACGTAATATGTCTTGTAGGTATATCGACAGTGTCGCCTCGCAGAGGAGATGCCCAGACGACGGGTGATCAACTTCCGAAGTTGCGAATCGCCGAACGAAGTTCGGCAGCGGCGAGCGCGCCGCCTGCATTATGGCCAGCCGCTTCTACCCGAGGGCCTTGGGGAGCTTATGGAGAAACTCAGGAGTGCAGCAACACTTCCGCTTATGGAAGATTTTGGCCGCCGCCAAGGTGCCGTGGAGGCTTGGGCCATGGTAAAGACGCTACAAGAAGGCGGATCCCAACCATATGGCCGAAGTTGGACCGGTGGGGCTGATGGGAAGGAGATCCCTGTGAGTTTAGTATACAGCCAAGTGGAGGTGGCTGCTAAATTTTCCCAACGGGACTGTAAGTTAGACAGCCTGTTAGACGGGATTGAGGAGGACTACAATCAGTAAAGTTGATGATGTATTGAAAATGACATGCAAATGCCTTCTAGCCGGATTGTAGATCGCTTGTCTTTGCCGACCTTTTTCGCTTCGACTCAGGACCCTAGAGTCCTGAGGTGTCCAATACCTTGTGGTTAAAAACAACCGGGTATGCATGGAGACCAAGCGAGGGGTCATTAGTGCTTTAGCGCATAAGGCCCAACTAGTTATGTTATATTACATGGTTAGTAAGAAACATCTTCCAGGAGAATAGTTCCGCTATGGGTTCCTTTCTCGAGGCATGCCCTAAAGTGCATGTACTGACATTAAAAAGCGTAAAACATCCTGGGGCAGATAAACGGTAGGTAAAAATCATCTTTAGGTCACCAATCAATATTCCCTTAAGAACGCTTAGCTCGCTTCACCTACCGAGGTACACGTCCGGCCGACCTGGCAAGAATAATCGCAGAGGTGCTCCCTTTACCTCCTAGCCAACAATCGGGAACGAGGGGTAAGCACAGAGCCAGCAACCCAGCTTGGCCAAAACTTAAGTCATATCGATGCATATAATGGTGAGTAAAAGGTACATGTGAAGCATGACACATGTTGGGCATGAAGCCCTTATGGTTGAGCTTATGGAAAAGAAGCCCTGTGTATAATGAGTGCGGATAGCACATCAAGTGTATGCTAGTAGGCCCTTCGAGGACCTTTTAGTAGAATGGTTATGAAAAGAAAGGGAAACAAAGGACAACTGCAGTATAAAAATTTGAACGGGGGGAGGGGACGAACCCTTAGTCCGGCACTAGGCATAAAATCTTCGGAGGCGGCTACGCTCCATGGGTTCGCCGAGTCATTGTCCGATGCATTTCGCAGACGGTACGCCTACGGTCAGACTTGGTCGATGATGAATGGGCCCTCCCATTTGGACTTGAGCTTGCCTTTTTCTTGTCCAAAGAAAGCGAGAACTAGTTCGCCAACGCTGTAAGTCTTGGCTCGCATTTCGCTTGATGTCTTCGAGTCTGCTGTGATAAAATGCGGAACGGCCTTGGCGACGCTATGCTCTCCTCCAATGTGTCCAAGCTTGTCCCGCCGATCCAGCTCGCTTCGCCTCGCATACGCGCACTCGAGGTGAGTCATGAATGATGTCGCAGGCGTAACCGCCTCATACCAGATACCATGAAATTGGTGTAAACCGTAGTACAGCTGGTCCGCAGCCCCCGTAGTACGGAATCGAGCCTTCTACCCAAAGGCGTGTCTGATTTTGTAAGTGACCGCACTAGTCCGGGCTTAATGCCGCCATTATTAGACCATTTGCTCGCTCCACTTGTCCGCTGGTTTGAGGGTGATAGATCGAGGCGTATGAGCTTAATGCCCATGTTTTTGCACCATGACTTAACCTTGTCGGCCGTGAAGTTCGTGTTGTCGGTGATGATGTGTGGGGACACCGTGAACGTGTAACGACCTCGATATAAAGTCTATCACTCGCCCGGACTCGCTGCTTTGACCGGTTTGGCCTCTATCCATTTGGTGAATTTATCCACCATGACCAATAGGTACCTTTTGCTTGTGGGTTCCCCTTTAAGGGTCCAACCATATGCTTCCCTGCATCGCGAACGCCGGTAATGGGTATAGTTTTGAGGGCGTGGGTGGCATATGGCTCGATTAGCAAAGAGCCGACAACCGACGATCTCTCGACTAAGTCCTCGGCATCCTCGGCCGCCGCCAATAAAATCCTGACGGAATGCCTTTCCTACAAGGGCCCGGCTGTCGCAGTGTCCGCCTAGTCCGCATGAATTTCAGCCAGAGGTTTCGCCTTCCTCTTCGGAGATACACCTTTGAAGGACTCCGTTGTACTTTTCTTATAAAGTTCTCCTCATGGACCTTGTAGGCTTTCGATCACGGACTATGCAATGGGCCTCATTTTGGTCTTCGGAAGTTCCTCGCTAAGCAAATTGGCTAGAATGGTTCCGCCCACGGGCAATTACGCCATTATGTCGCGGGCTGAAGGTGTTATGTCATCGGCTGAATCGCCTGGCGTGGTTGTTTCCGGTTTGTCATTTCCGGATTCCCTTCCCATAGTACGGATGGCTTGAAGAGCCGCCTCAGAAGATATTTGAGGACAACACGCTTTTGGCGCCGATGCGTACAAGACGCTGGCTGCTTGGTTATTTTCTGCCACGTGATGGAATTCAAGTCCTTCAAACCGAGCCGACATTTTTAGGACAGCGCTATGATATGCTGCCATTTTCGGATCTCTGGCGCCAAAGTCTCCGCTTATTTGGGATATTGCAAGGTTTGAATCCTCAGCACCTCTAGGCATTGAATGCCCATGGAGATTGCTATCCGGAGACCATGTAGAAGGGCCTCGATTCGCGCGTTGTTGGAGTCTCTGTACATTATTTGAAGTACGATGGATCGTGGTCTCGTTGGGGACGCCAAGACGACGCCAGCCCCCTTACCCGCCAACATTTTGGAGCCGCGGCATAGTCCAATTGAGTATGCGCCGATCTTTTAGGGAGTTTGGCTTCGTCCATTGAGCGATCGAAGTCAGCCAAACTTGGACTTTATAGTCCGAGGCTTGTAGGTTATATCAATGGTAGGAGCTCTATGGCCCATTTTGCAATCCTACCCGCTGTATCGCGTTATTTATAATGTCATTGAGTGGTACTGAGGCCATCAAGTATCTAACACTCGAAAGTAGTGTCGGAGCTCCGGATGCTATGAACACCGCCAGACGCTATCTTTTGATAGTGCGGTAACGGACTTGGTGGTGCTAACACAAAGGATACGTAACACCCCCAAAGGTCATGCTACAAGAATCTCTCGTGATTAAGCTAATCATTTTACTAAACAAAGCGTGATCACCCTTTGATTCTCGAGATCTTGAAAATTCCACTTTCAAAGCAAATGGAATTTGCAAGTGAAATTTGGAGTTGCATAAAGTTGCTGCAAAATAGTTCATCATTTAGCCAAAATTCCTTAACAAATGATTGTTAAGGAAAACAATGTCAGACTCGACTCAATGTCACATCGATCTAGCCTCAGAACACTCATATCACTTTGCGGCCTCACGACGTATTCTCACGGGTGTCGCCTTTACTCTTGCTCGGGACCGCTTATGCCTTTTGGCACACGATATGATAGTGTCGCTAGCATCCATATGAAAAGAGCCCACTGATATGGCTAGTCGAAACCCAAAGTGGCAGACTTACAGTGACGATGCATCCATGACCCAAAGATCGAACGTGTCGGTCATCAAGAGTAAGTGCTGCGGCTGTAGACTGGCTAGCAGATTCCATTAAACCTGGCTCGAAGGCTGCTAACATGTACTCGATGACTCAACGCGTGACATTTCCACAAGGGATCATACATGAACAAGAAGGACACATGTCCGCCAGCCTAAGTGATTCCTGGAGCAAAGAGTAAGTCTACCATGGCTCTGCTAGGAAACATTAGAGACATTTCGTAAGAGAGGCTACTAAAGATAAACAACTAGATAGTCGATCCCACACATACCAAGCATTTCAATAACATACACAATATGCTCGATATGTGCAAATACAACATGGCATCACAACATGACTCTCTACGACTCAAGTATTTATTCATTAGGCTCCGAGGAGCTTAGATATTACAATCATGGGTCTCACAAACCCAACATATCTTGAGCATACAAGTCAAAGCACAAGTCGTAGCTAACATGTCTCAGTACGTATCATCTACAAATGAAGAAGGCTTAGAAGCCGACTATCTACTAGATCCTCGCCGAGGGCACAAGATCGTAGCTGAGGTATCAAGCTAAACGTCAAGTCCACGGGAACTACTAGCTTAGACAAGTCTCTCGCAAAACATAAAATAGGCAAACGTGAGTACAAATGTACCCAAGAGAAGACTTACATCGTAACCAACTACATATGCATCATTATCAATAAAGGGATGGTGGAGTTTATCTAAGCAGTAGCCAGCTTTGACTCGTGGCTATCCTAAACCACGATCGCAAGTAACTCTTTTGAGTGTGCTACACGAGTCCACAAATCCACCATATCAATACACCACTATGGATCCGCCTCCGCCTCCTCACGAGATCGCCATCCATAGTACTCACACTTATCATGCTGATTTTAGAGTGTCCACTTTCACTTGTCTATGAACTGTTATAGGCAACCTGTAAGTCCATTATCATGACACGGCTATTCAATATATCATATTAACCTCCTAGCAGGGTGTACTTCTTCATACATGTTTCACCACTTTTAGCTCCTAGACACCACATGTGTCTCAGCAGACTTCAATCTAAAGCCGACGGGTGTAGACCACACCTACCTAGACACTCAAGTCTCTAGTCCAGTTTATCGCCTATTTGGGTTCCATCTATGAGGAGTTCGCTACACAAGTTTTGCTCATAGCCCCAAACGATGTGAACAGGTTCTGTGATACCAATCGGGCGCCTGCTACTGGCCTAACGTGCTTCATCGTGATCACAGCCCAATTCTCCACGGTCAAGATCACAAGACGGCCTCCAAAGATACTACAAAACACCAAACTACTTGCAACTCCCGGACAGAGGACAAGGTGAATAAGAAGTCGAATGGGTCATATTTCAGGCCCAATGCATGGTAGTAGCTGAATCATGGATCACAAACACGTAATCTCAGTTCCTAAGGACGGCTTCAATGAGACAACCCACCATGTACTCCTACATGGCCATTCTCACCGATACCTTTACCAAATCGTGTTCACACACTTTGCTCACACACAAGTAGGCACATGTTCACACACCTCCGATTTATCCTCATGAATCGACCTAACTCAACTCTAAGCAATAGTGCATGACAAACAAGCAAGATGAGTAGGCACAACAGTGGCTCAAACAACCTACCTACTGCATGCTAGTGGGTTTCATCTATTTACCGTGGAATGACAGTCATGCAAAGGATAAGGGTTCAGCCACCGCAGAAGTAACAAATGATTCGTTGTTGTCCTAATGCAAAGAGAGCAGTGAGCGAGAGATGGGATTGTTCGAATGAACAAGGGGTTTTGCTTCCTGCACTTCAAGATAATATAGTTCTTCATCGGTCATCGAACTCGCCATCTAACCACGCCTATCGAGAGGGACAATTACCGCAACAAAGAGGGACACAATCAATGCAATGCAACAAATATGATGCATGATAATGTCATGGCAATATGCTGTTGATTGAGCTAATGCAACTAGCAACCATATTAAATGAAGTTGGTTTGAATCCAAGATTCAAATTCAACTCCATATGTGGATATTTAAATGTCATTTATAAGATTTGTGCTAAACAGCAGCTATAAGTTGTTCTAACATGCATGAAAATGGTACAGATGGATTCCTTGAATTTTTCTGATAATTTTTCATATATAACTTGTTTCATTTGGAGCTACGTTGAATTTATATGAATTTGAGTTTAGGCAATTTTCTCAATATATTAAATCATTTAGGATTTATTAAAATTCCGTAGGGAATTATTGCGCCAAGATGACCTCATAGTGACGTCATCAGGTCAACGGGCTGGTCCAGGTCAAACTGACCTATGGGTCCCGATGATCGCATGGGCTAATTAACTAATTTTAATTTAGTTTAAACCGATCCGTGATTAGCGAGCGGGCCCCACTGGCTGACTCAACGGAGTCAACCGGCCCACCTGCGTGGTCAAAGTTCCATTACGGCTGCATCGTGCGCTTAGTCACGCGAGCCCAACGCGGCGGCGAAGTGATTATTCGCTGCTCCGCCACCAAATGGGACGCGAAACGCATGCAGTGAGTCAGATTTAGCCGCCGACTCTGGTGAGCTCGGGTCCGTTGGTGAGTTGGCTGGCATGACGCTCGCGTTGGCGATTCAAGGCTGAGCGCTTCCAGGCTCGCGCTGGGAGATTAGGAGCATTAGGCGGCGAGGCGCTAGATCACGGCTTCATCGGTGTGCAGGACGTGATGCACGGGATCAAGCCTCGTGACCAAATGGTCACGGGCAACGCCGCCACGAGTTAAGACGGGACGCTGCTGCGGTGCGCGGCGACGCCATGGTGCAACGGAGGTGAGAAACGAGAGGAGTACGGAGAACGGAGTCTTCACGAGGGCGCGACGAGATGTCGCTGGCTCGGAAGGCCGTGCAGGTCCTGGACGACGCGCGCGATCCGCCGCCACGAGGTTGAAGACGACGGTGGCGGATGATGCAGGAGCCGGCCATGTGTCATTGGTCGGGGAAGCGACGACGGCGAACCGTCACGACAGGAATGAACGAGGAGCGCGACGGGCTACGGCTGGAAGGACGGCGCATTTGACGAGGCGCTCGGGCACGCCGGAGAGCGAGAGAGGAGCCTAGGCGAGGAGCGGTGTAACTCGGGTCGGGAGAGGGAGAGGGTTTGTCCCACGGCAGAAGCGGATACGAGGGAGCGGGCAGGTGAGACAGTGTGGCATCGCATGCCGTGCATTTGGGATCCGAAATTTTGCCTGCGTTGATACAAGACTCTAAGTGACTTAGTGCTAGAAGCAGAGAGGGTACTGGGGCTAGCAGTGCCTGGAAATGTGGCGCGTAAGTGCCCACTGAGCCTATGCTTTTATTAAAACTTATTTCCTATTCATCAATAGTTTTGATTTGGTTTCAAGGTCAAAAATACTCGAGATACCATATGTTATGAGAAATCACCTTAGAATAATTATGTGGCTAGAACTAAAATATACCATGGACCACTTTAGAAATGTTCCTGAATTATTGGATCATATATTAATTTATATCAGAGATTATATATCCTCAATGCAAATAGTTATTGAATTTATTTCAAAGGCCCAAAATAATTAACTCGAGATACCAAAAATATTGTTTTGAGTTTCACCTCTTGCAATATTTTCGGGACTAAGAGGAACATTTTCTTGACTTCTTTGAGAAGATTTTAATGTTGATCATTTTAGGAGGTTTTCGAGGATTTGAAGATCCCTCAATTCAAATTTCATTTGAATTAAAACATGATACACATGAGGATCTAATATGCACAAGTAACTGTGGAGTGAAACTCACCCCCACTAAACAAGAATCTGCCCCAGATTCAAGACGGAGGTAAGAAGTGGGTACAAACCAAGATCTTCACGATCCGGATGTCCTCTCGAGGATGCGATTCAAGGTTCCAATTGATCTTGACGCTTTGCTTTTGAGATCCTCATCCAACACGAGAATAGAAACACTCTACAAGGATGGACCATTTTAATGATCACAAGATCAACTCACGGAATGAGAAGTAGAACATCTCTTGAGCCGAGAGACTAAACACACATCGTGAAGGACGGAAGAAACAATTTGATGAGGTTTCAAAGTAGCGAGGAAAATGGTTACCACAACAAGAGACCTTAGGGAAGGTAACTCAGAAAATATCCCCTTAATGGCAAAAAGAATTACATTTGATTTAGAGATCATTGAAACTTTATACCACTTAAGGCAATCAAATCCATCATTTGAAGGAATCCAAAAATCATTCTCGGCCGGAATGGATGATGTGGATTACCTTTGAAGACAACAAAGGGATGACTTAGTAGTGGGAGAAGCCAAAAGAGAGAGTGAATCATCGTTGGAATGGTTATAGCATAACCGAGGAAATTGAGAGCAATCCCTTTAGTAACACGATTGCACCTAATGCCGGCGTCTCAAGAACTTGAGCGCTTCCATATTCATCAAGGTTTTACCAACATCCGCAAGGGTCCGAAACACAAATACTACCAATGAATAGGGGACGGCAGATGCAAAGGAAGATAACACCTTCCGATTTCACCTTAGCGAGACCAAGGGACAAAATCGATGATCGACGAGAGACATTTAGCACCGCCTTTAATGTTCTCCT
>JAHHZJ010000137.1:0-25457 GCA_021437245.1 Aegilops speltoides | reverse complement strand
AATGTACCCAAAGAAGACTTACATCGTAACTAACTACATATGCATCATTATCAACAAAGGGGTGGTGGAGTTTAACCGCAGCAAGCCAGCTTTGACTCGGTGGCTATCCTAAACTACGACCGCAAGTAACTCTTTGAGGTATATTACACGCAGTCCACATATTCACCATATCAATACACCACTATGGATCCGCCTCCCTCCCTCACGAGAACGCCCATCCATAGCACTCACACTTATCTTGGCGATTTTAGAGTATCCACTTTCACTTGTCTATGAACTGTTATAGGCAACCTGTAAGTCCTTACCATGGACACGGCTATTCTAATAGATCATATTAACCCCGCAGGGTGTACTTCTTCATACATGTTTCCACCACTTAGCGCTCCTGCACACCTACATGTGGTCGGCAGACTTCAAGCTTAAAGCCGACGGGGTGTAGACCACTCACCTACCTAGACACTCAAGTCTCTAGTCCAGTTTATCGCCTATTTGGGTTCCATCTATGAGGAGTTCCGACCAAGTTTCGCCACAGCCCCAAACGATGTGAACAGGGTTCCCGAGATACCAAACGGCATCCGTACACCGTACACGCACTCTACCGTGATCACAGCCTCACCCCTCACGGTGGGCCACTGCCCACGGCTCTAGTAGGCTACAAACACCGTAAACTACTTGCAACTCCCCGGACAGAGGACTAGGTGAATAAGAAGTCAAGGGGTCATATTTCAGGCCCAATGCATGGTAGTAGCTGAATCATGGATCACAAACACGTAACTCAGTTCCTAAGGACGGCTTCAATGAGACAACCCACCATGTACTCCTACATGGCCTCTCACCGATACCTTTACCAAATCGTGTTCACACACTTAGCTCACACACAATAGGACATGTTCACACACCTCCGATTCATTCCCCGACTAATCGCACCGACTCAACTCTAAGTAGTAGCAGGTATGACAAACAAGCATGAATGAGTAGGCACATCAGTGCTCAAACAACTCCTACTCATGCTAGTGGGTTTCATCTATTTACCGTGGAATGACAGTCATGCAAAGGATAAGGGGTTCAGCTACCGCAGCAAGTAATGTATGAATCGTTGTTGTCCTAATGCAAAAAGAGAGCAGGAGCGAGAGAGTGGGATTATATCGAATGAACAAGGGGTTTTGCTTGCTCGCACTTCAAGATAATATAGTTCTTCATCGGGTGTCATCGAACTCGATCGTCAAAACATCGCTCAACGAGAGGGGATGACACTGCAACAGAGAAGAAATACAATCAATGCAATGCACAATATGATGCATGCTCATGACATGGCAATATGCATGTGTTTTGGCTAATGCAAGCTAGAACAGATTGAAATGAATCCATTTGAACTAAAGATTCAAATGCAAACCAATTATATGAAGTCATAAAGGTGCATTAACTTGTTTCATCTAAACAGCAGGGTTAAGTTGCTCTAACATGCATGAAACCAGTGCAGATGGATAGATTGGATTTTTCTGATCATTTTTCATATATAACTTGTTTGATTTGGAGCTACGGTTGAATTTATATGAATTTTAGAAGTTTTGGTTATTTTCTGGAATTTCCTGTATAAGAATAAATACAGAAAAAGATTAACTACGTCAAGATGACGCCGTGTGATGTCATCAGGTCAAAGGCGCCAGCCATGGTCAAACCTCGACGGCCGGGGCCCATGTCGGTGTAACAGCTAACTAACAGTTTGGTTAGTGTTACGCCAAGACTAACCTAGGTTAATTAGGGCCTCGGCTCAACCGTTAGTGACTAAACTAACCGTGTGGTTAATTAGCACTAATCTAAATTTAACTAGAGGTTAACAGAGACGGGTCTCAAGACGTCGCTGACCCTGGGGGTCAAACCCTCGTGTCAAACGGGTCAAACCTCACGGCCAAAGTGGTCAAGACGCCGGCGCTTAGTCGGGCATGAGGCCCGAGACGCTATGGCCGCTTGGCACGCCATGTGGCACGGGCGAGGCTGCGGCTTGGGCTCGCTGGAGAGCCCTTGCTCCCGCAAGATCTAGTGGTGGTGGTGGCCGGGCCTGGGTGGCTGGAACGCCGCCGCGAAGCTCGACAGCGGGCCGGAGTTCGGGCGAACTCGGGTTGCTACTACGGCGCGCGTGGAGGCTCGGGTCAACTCCTACAAGCCCTAAGAGGTGCGGGAGGTCGGCGACGAGCGAGAGGCCGCTATGCGGGCCGGAGCCACATCGGGCGGGCGAAGCTCAGCGGGCGCAAGCGGGTGTGCTCGGGCGGTTACAGGCGCCGCGCGAGAACGAAGAGGGGAGGAGAGGCGGCTCACATCGTCACGGCGGAGCAGACGGCGAGGTCGGGCGGAACCGAGCGAAGCGGGCGGCGAGGGGATTCCGCGCCGGCTATGAGGATGAGGATGATGGCGCCTTAGGGCGTCATGGGCGCGCAGCTGTTTTGGGGCTCCGTGGCGAGGCGGAGCCTCGACAGACGGAGAGGCGAGGGGAAGGCGAGGTCATGCGTTATGCTGGCCGGGGCGACGGGCGCTGCTCGGGCCGGGAGAGAGAGGAAGCAGAGGAGAGAGGCCGGGGGAGAGTGAGCGAGAGACAGGGGGCTCGCGGGCGCCTCGGAGACGTGGGATCGTATGGCGGAGCTGCCGCCACCAAGGCAGAGGTGGTTGTGGCGAAGGCATGCTGGCGACACGCCTCGCCATCGGGCAGAGGTTGAAGGCGACTGGCCACTGTGGGCTGGGCCTCAGCCATAGAGCTGGGCCACTGGTTGCTGTGAGCGCCTGTAAGCTTCGCTTTTTTTTAATTTTTCTGCTTTTGTTTAATTTATTTTTTGCCACTGCTTTCTAAATAAAACAAATTCAAGATCAAGGATAAAATTTCTAACATTTTATTTAGCACAATGGAGTTATACCAAAGCACATAAAATTGTTTCAGTTTATTTGAACATATATTCAAGATATATATTTGAATATAAATTCAAATTCAAAATAGTATTGATTTAAATTCAAAGTCCAAAAATAATTCCTTCAAAATGTTCCTAAATTTTGGTTTGATATATAGCTCTTGCCAAAATTCTCAAACATTGAAAAGGACATCTTGGAACAAAGAATGAGATTTCTAGGTTCTTTGCCCTACTTTTAATTAGGTTTTTGAGGCTTTCAAAATTCCTCAATTCAAGTTTCGTAAATCTAGACATGATGCATGGGTGGCAAGGCCACTATTTACAAACATTATTCTAGGGCTGTGACAACTCACCCCACTAAATGAAGAATCTCTACCAGATTCAAGGCGTGAGGTAAGAAGACAAAGGGACACAAACTAATAACATGAACTCCAAGATCCAACTGCCTTCTCGAGGTGTTGATCTGTTGGCTCAAAACAATCTTGACGCCTTTTGTTTATGCAGGTCTTCATCCAACACGATGACGCATGTATGAGACTCTACAGTAAAATGATCTCAAGATCGAGTATTCAGATCAACTCATGGAGTGAGAGATAAGAACATCTCGAGCTGAGATACGAAGCATTCATCCAAAAGGATGGAGGGAACAGATGTTGAAGGTTCACTAGGTAGACAACAATTCCATACCTAAGAGGGTGGTGGACGGTTGTCAACGAGTTAAGATTTGAGTTGCCATGATATCATAATGAGACATCTTGGAGGAGGGTGAGTCGAGAATTATTACCTTGAGTGGCAAAAAGAATTACATTTGATTCAAAGATCATTGAAACTCTTATACCAGCCTAAGGCAATTCACAATCGATCATTTGAAGGAGTCCGAAAAATGACATTCTCGGCCGTAATGGATGATGTGGATTACCTTGTTGAAAACAGACAAGGGATGATTTTAGTAATCGGGGAGAAACTCAACAAGAGAGAGTGAGTCCAACTGCTTGAAAAGTTATAGCATAAATGAGGAAACCGAGAGCACTATGCCATTAATGCCGATAATAAAACCTAGAGCTTATGCTGTGCTCTCAAGAACTTGAGCATTTCCATATTCATCAAGGTTTTACCAATTTCCGTGTCAAGGATCCTAGTAACACAACGCACTACCATGATGAATGGTGATGGATGATGCAGATGCAAAGGAAGATAACACCTTCTCGATTTCACCTTAGCGAGACCAAGGGGACAAAATCGATGATCGATCGAGAGACATTTAGCACTCGCTTCTAATGTTCTCCTTGATGTACTAGTGTATCCCATTCTTAGATATGGTTTGATATCTAGAACACCAAGTAATAGGTCGGACTTCGAGCGCATAAAAAAAATCATAAGGCACACAAATAGGGAATAATTCCTACAAAGTCCTTATGGGGAGGTGGCCAACTTTCAATCAAGATACTACAACAAAGAGGTCTTCCTCCGGGTGTGTTGGCCACTACATCCATTTTACCAAGTTACAGAGACCAATATTATAAATCTTGGGAACGCTCCAACCATCATATCCGCCTCGAGATTCAGATCTGGTTGGTGTCGAATAATCTAGACTCATCGAGTCTAGAAAGAAAATGACAGCTTGTAACACAAATCGACGATATGACGTCATGAGATTCTCGAAATGAACTACTATAGCAAGCTCCAAAACATGAGCTGGTTCTCTACAACATGTGAACACGCTGTCCTGTGCAAACATGATCCCATGGTAGTTTTACAATAAAACACTACCGAAGTTCCGTGGGAACCATCATCGAGGATATCAAGTCCTTGCATAGGGTATACTCTAAGAAGGAGCTTTTCTCCTTGAACAAATCAATCGCTGGCTTGGTGTGCTACGGAATACATATGGAGTGGAGGTAATAAATCTACCAAACCATAGTATACTTTGCACATGTGTGATTAACTTGGGATGATTCCAAGGAAGCAACATTGACTTTATCAAATTCACGGCGCAACTTACACCAAGTACCGTGAATTAGAGGAAGTCACTTTTTTCATCCTAACATATACTTCATGAACGGAGCATGAAGTTAATGCTTATAGAAGTTTCCAACACTAGCTTAATGTTCAACAAAATCATGGAGGAGATAAGGGTGTTGTCGGCGGCTCAACAACAACTCATCCAGATTCCCATGGACATGGAATTCATAACTATGTGAACAAGGTTCTAGTATTGGTCGACCCAAAAGACATAATGGTGTATGCTCGAGGAAATTCCACGAGTAAGACAACATTATTTAACACCGTTGGTTCTGATTTGATTTGATGATAGACCACATTCAAATCAAGTTTTGACAAGACAATAGGTCCAACAACCGGTCTCGAGGATCAATTGATGAAGATATCATCTTTCTTCAACACACACACAAGATATCCCTTAACATGAACCAAGTCGACAAGCTTTTATCTTCCAACTCTCCAAGTTGTTGTTTAGCTTAACCAACTAGCTCAGGTATCCAACATGGATTCTTGGAGAAAGGGTGGTTTACAGAATAACCCAACTTGATCACTAACTCAACATAGCGGTCGTGACGACCGGTGATACTTCCAAGAAGATATGCGAAAATCACAACCACCGTATGTTACTAAGCTCGAGAACAATCTTGCTTCAGAAAGAAGAAGACGATATGATCAAATAAGCAAGGACCGGATAACCCTAACTCATTGATCGAGGAGTGCACCGTAAATAAGGACTAGGTAGTACGATCAATCTTAGGATGATGATTTAATAACCAACACGCTAAGAATGAGAATATTGTCCATTAACTACCAAGCAACGGAGTTACTAGCAAGATTGATTTCACACACCATTTATTCACTTGTCGGCATTCCTGTTACATATAACACGGAAACCGAGGAATGATCAATGATGGCAGGAAGTATCACTGTATCAAGAGTTCATAGGATGGTGTGTAATTCCTATAGTAATCCTTATATAAAAGATGGTAATATTTCAAGGTAGAACAGTAATAAAAGCTGGACCTGCATTTTGATCTGTGGAATACAAATCGCTTGGACCCAATCCTAGAAATGGATGAGGTAATCGAGTTTGTTTCTCCTAGTCATTCCGTAATAGAATGGCTTGACGGACCACAAGAGTAATAGGTATCGGCGAGCAATCGCGACGCATAATCTTTGACTATCAAATGATAGACGGGGTCAAAATACAACTAAAGAGGGACAACCAAAAAGGACATATGATTTTCTCGAGTTGTGAATGCATAGATTAGTATGTCGAACCAAGTTCAACATATTTCTTCCAGATAACCCATGTGTAAAGGTAGAACGGGCAGTAGTCACAACATAGAATCGATAATTCATCGAGAGTACCTTTTGTTGTGATCTTTGGTTCAACGAGGAATCACGCTATAAGTAGTTCATGGTATTTGGAAGAATGATATACCACGGGCTCGAGGGATCATCGCAAAGGTTACTAATAACCTAAAGGAACGAGTAAAACACTATCAACATGAATTGAGTAGGGTGAATATCGGGTTCAAAACCCGTGAATAGAATACCTACTACTAAGTAGCATCACGGATGCTTTCGATCATAAAGGCCAGAATCATCACACCGATACAAATCATGGCTAGATTGCTAGATGATCCCCTAAGACACCTAGGGTCATAATAATAATTCCACATATATGTCGAGGTAATAGAATACCTCAACTCAAAGATTTAGTGTGATTAACCCGGCCCAAAGGAACATCAAACCGAATGAAAGGATTTGCAAGTGCATCAGATTGTTTAGAAACCTGGATGACTCGGACAAAGATAACGGCTGTAAATGCTCAAAAATTTTGAGACATATTACGTAAATGGTGGCATAGCCAATTCAAGCACAATATCAAGGTTTCGAGACCTACTATGAACACACGGAAGTAGTACAAACTGAACTGAAGATTTGAGCTATCAATTCTATAAGTCTATGGTTTAGTAACGTCATCCTAATAGATAGATGAGGAAGGCCTAGTTCTTAATCCCCGAGAAGAGAAGAGGTCGACCTGCATCGTAAGTTGCCATGAGGTATAAGGAGTAAAAAGAGCCTTACGCTCCCTCCCACAATCAATTCCTCACATATAACTAAAGCATTTCTAGACTCAACTTCAATTTGCTTTGGCTTGGTAATCCCACAGCAGCCAAGCTCGATACCAAAGTCCAGAGCCCTTGACTCAATGCCACATAGATCTAGCGCATGTAACACCTCATATCACTTTGCGCCTCACGCACGGTATTCCTAATGCGTCGCTTTACCTTTGCCCGGGACCGCTTATGCCTTTTGGCACACGATATGACAAAGGTCGCTAGCATCCATATGATAAGGAGCCCGGCTGACATGGCTAGTCGTCGAAACCCAAAGTGGCACAGACTTCATGTGGACAGGCATCCATGACCCAAAGATCGAACGTGTTGGTCATCACCAGTAAGTTCCGGCCAGCATCGGCTAGCAGACTCCGGTGAACTGGTCAGAAGCGCTAACAGACTCGGTACTCAACGCGTGACATTTCCGGGATGTATATGTGAACGAAGAAGGACATATGCCGCCAGCCTTAAGTGTTCCTGAAAGCAGAGTGTTACCATGGCTCTATGGAAACACTAGGAGACATTTCCGTAAGAGAGGCTACTAAAGAAAAACAACTAGATAGTCGATCCCACACATACCAAGCATTTCAATAACATACACACAATATGCTCGATATGTGCAAATACAACATGGCATCACAACATGACTCTACGACTCAAGTATTTATTCATTAGGCCCGAGGAGCGAGATATTACAAACAGGGTCTCATGACCCAACATTCTGAGCATACAAGTCAAAGCACAAGCGAAGCTTAATATGTCCGAGTACGTATATCTACAAATGAAAAGGCTTGAAAGCCTAACTATCTACCAGATCTCGCCGAGGCACAAGATCGTAGCTGAGGTAACAAGCTAAACGTCAAGTCCACGTGGAACTACTAGCGAGACCAAGTCTCTCTCAAAACATAAAATAGGCAAACGTGAGTACAAATGTACCCAAAGAAGACTTACATCGTAACTAACTACATATGCATCATTATCAACAAAGGTGGTGGAGTTTAACTGCAGTTAAGCCAGCTTTGACTCGGACTGGCTATCCTAAACCACGACTCGCAAGTAACTTTTGAGGTGGATACACGAGTCCACATATTCACCATATCAATACACCACTCATGGATCCGCCTCCCGCCTCCCTACGAGAACGCCATCCATAGCACTCACACTTATCTTGGCGATTTTAGAGTATCCACTTTCACTTGTCTATGAACTGTTATAGGCAACCCTGTAAGTCCTTTATCATGGACACGGCTATTCAATAGATCATATTAACCTCCGTGGGGTGTACTTCTTCATACATGTTTCCACCACTTACGCCCTCAGACATCTACATGTGCTCGGCAGCTTCAAGCGAAAAGTCGACGGGTGTAGACCACGACCTACCTAGACACTCAAGTCTCTAGTCCAGTTTATCGCCATTTGGGTTCCATCTATGAGGAGTTCCGGGCCAAGTTTCATTACACCCCAAACGATGTGAACAGGTTCCTTAGATACCAAACAGGCATCCGGTACACTGTACACGATTCTGTCAGATCACAGCCCACCTTTACGGTCGGACACTGTCCACGGCCTCCAAAGAGGCTACAAACACCAGTAAACTACTTGCAACCCCGGACAGAGGACTAGGGTGAATAAGAAGTCGAGCGGGTCATATTTCAGGCCCAATGCATGGTAGTAGCTGAATCATGGATCACAAACACGTAACTCAGGGTTCCTAAGGACGGCTTCAATGAGACAACCCACCATGTACTCCTACATGGCCTCTCACCGATATTTTTACCAAATCGTGTTCACACACTTAGCTCACACACAATAGGACATGTTCACACACCTCCGATTCATTCCCGATTTAATCACTCGACTCAACTCTAAGCAAGAGCAGTGCATGACAAACAAGCATGAATGAGTAGGCACATCAGGGCCTCAAACAACTCCTACTCATGCTAGTGGGTTTCATCTATTTATCGTGGAATGACAGTCATGCAAAGGATAGGGTTCAGCCATCGCAGCAAGTAATGTGGATGAATCGTTGTTGTCCTAATGCAAGAAAAGAGAGCAGGAGCGAGAGAGTGGGATTATATCGGAATGAACAAGGGGTTTTGCTTGCCCGCACTTCTCAAGATAATATAGTTCTTCATCGGTGTCATCGAACCCGATCGTCAAACATCGCTCACCGAGAGGGGACAGACACCGCAATAGAGAAGAAATACAATCAATGCAATGCACAATATGATGCATGCTCATGACATGGCAATATGCATGTGTTTTGGCTAATGCAAGCTAGAACAGATTGAAATGAATCCATTTGAACCAAAGATTCAAATGCAAACCCATTATATGAAGTCATAAAGGTGCATTAACTTGTTTCATCTAAACAGCAGGGTTAAGTTGTTCTAACATGCATGAAACCAGTGCAGATGGATAGATTGGGATTTTTCTGATCATTTTCATATATAACTTGTTTGATTTGGAGCTACGTTGAATTTATATGAATTTTAGTAGTTTTGGTTATTTTCTCGAATTTCCCAGATAAGAATAAATACGTAAAAGATTAACTCACGTCAAAGATGACATCGTGTGGACGTCATCAGGTCAAAGCACCAGCCATGGTCAAACCTGACGGTTGGGGCCCACATGTCGGTGTAACAGCTAACTAATGTGTTTGGTTAGTGTTATTACCAAGACTAACCTAGGTTAATTAGGGCTCGCCCACCGGGTTAGTGACTAAACTAACCGCCGGGTTAATTAGCACTAATCTAAATTTAACTAGAGGTTAAGAGATCGGGCTCAAGACGTCTGCTGACCCCGGGGTCAAACCCCAGTCAAACGGGTCAAACCTCGTCGTAAAGTGGTCAAGACGCTGGCTTAGCCGGCGAGGCTCACGAGACGGACCGGCCGTGGTATCGCCATGTATACACGGGCGAGCCGCAGCTTGGGCTCGCTGGAGAGCCTTTGCCCCCTCCAAGATCTCAGTGGTGGTGGTGGCTGGGCCTGTGGCTCGAACGCCGGCGAAGCCTCGAGCAACAAGCTGCCGGAGTTCGGGCTACTCAAGCTTGGCTACAGGCGGTGGAGGCTCGGGTCAACTCCTACAAGCCCTAAGAGGTGCGGGAGGTCAAGGAAGAGCGGAGAGGCTGCCAGGCCGGAGCCACGCCGGGCGGCGAAGTTCAAAGCGGTGGCGCAAGCGGCGTGTTTCAAAAGGTTAAGCGCGCCACTGGCAACGAGAACGGAGAGGAGAGGAGAGGCGTAAGCTCACATCGGTCACGCATGAGCGAGACGGCGAGGTCGGGCGAACCGAGCGAGCGGGCGGGCGAGGGGATTCTCCGCGGCCGACACGGGATGAGGATGATGGCGCGCTGCTAGGGCGTATGCTGCAGCTGTTTGGGGTTCCGTGGCCGAGGCGGAGCCTGACAGACGGAGAGGCGAGGGGAAGGCGAGGCTGGTTGGCTTGCTTCTACGGCGACGCGCGCTGCTCGGGCCAAGCGAGAGAGAGGCAGAGGAGAGAGGGCCGTGGGGAGAGGAGCGAGAGAGACCAGGGGCTGGGCGCCTCTGACGCGATCAGACGAAGGAGCGGCCGCCAGGCCACAAGGTGAGGTGGCTGGTATGAGCGGCATGCTGGCGACACGCCTCACGCACCGGCAGAGGTTGAAGGCGACTGCCGCCTGGTGGGCTGGGCCTCACACAGAGTTGGGCCACTGGCTGCCAGTGAGCGCTGTAAGCTTCTCGCTTTTTTTAATTTCTTCGTTTTGTTTAATTTACTTTTGCCACTGCTTCTAAATAAAACAAATTCAAGATCAAGGACAAAATTCCCTAACATTTTATTTAGCACAATGGAGTTATACCAAAGCACATAAAATTGTTTCAGCTTATTTGAACATATATTCAAGATATATATTTGAATATAAATTCAAATTCAAAATAGTATTGATTTAAATTCAAGTCCAAAATAATTCCTTCAAAATGTTCCTAAATTTTGGTTTGATATATAGCTCTTGCCAAAATTCTCAAACATTGCAAAAGGACATCTTGGAACAAAGAATGAGATTTCTAGGTTCTTTGCCCTACTTTTAATTAGGTTTTGAGGCTTTCAAAATTCCTCAATTCAAGTTTCGTAAATCTAGACATGATGCATGGGTGGCAAGGCCACTATTTACAAACATTATTCTAGGGCTGTGACAGTGTGTCCTCATTACTCGTAACAGCTAGTCCGCCGACCCTTTCCAAAGATTACGGTAAATCATTGACCATAGTTAGCACGTAATCACCGGCACGCATGGCGGCTTCTTCCGTGATCTCGCTTCGCTTTGAAATGCTTGCCTTTCTTTGACATTGATGGTTGGTCGAACAAATCGACGATGGCCTGTACACATTCTTCCCGCAGCTTCCTGTATATACTTTGGTGTCACCTAAACAGATGTGCATGCGTGGTATCCCTTGTTTGTCCGTCTCTAAAAGGTTACCGAGAGAGGCCAATCGCTGATGGTTACAAATAGCAATGCGTGCAGGTTAAATTCTCCCGTCTCAGGCTCATCCCACACACGCACACCGCTTCCATTCCACAACTGTAAAAGTTCTTCAACTAATGGCCTTGGGTACACATCAATGTCGCTGCTGGTTGTTTAGGGCCTTGGATGAGAACCGCATCATAATGAACTTCCGCTCATGCACATCCAAGGAGGAAGGTTATACATACATAGAGTCACGGGCCGTGTGTGGATTATCGCTCCGCTTCCCCGAAAGGATTAATGCCATCTCGCGCTTAAACCAAACCATACGCCTTTGGGTCATGTGCAAACTCAGCCCAAGATTTCTCTCAATTTTTCTCCACCGCGACCCGCCAAGGTGCTCTCAACTTCCCGCCTTCTTATGGTCTCAATGTGCCATCGCATCAACTTGGCATGCTCTTTTTTCTCAATAATGCTTCAACCGTGGTATTATAGGAGCATACCACATCACCTTCGCAGAACTCTTCGCGGGCTCGCCACAACATCACCAGGTCATCTCGTTCGATCTTATATACGAATGCACCGTGACACCGGCATGCGCTCAAATCAGACGCACCACGGTAGAGGATGCACTATTAGGGCATGCATGTATCCTGCAGCTCCAATCCTAGAGGGCATACGACCTTCTTTTGCATGCGACGCATTTCGAAATTCATTATCCTTGGAAGCTTCTTCTTTAATATTTTCAAGAGCTTCAAATCCTTTGTCGTGCACAAGATTCTGCGGCCTTCCATCGCAGCAATTCCAAAGACGGTACCTAGCTTTGTGTTGCCATCTACGCAATTGGGGTACAACCTTTTTGTGATCCTCTAACATGCGATCAACTTTAGCTTCTCCTTTGACTTTCAGATTATGCCCTTGCATCGACAATGACCCGCAAAGATCATCATTGGGCATATCGCCTAGTTCCTCTTGATCTTCAAGCAGCTTCCCCTGCAAGATCATCGGGCACATTGTCCGTTCCTCTTGATCTTCAGAGTCTCCCATTGCAGCATCACCGTATTCAGGGGCATAGTTGTCATCGCCCTCTTCTTCTTTGCCGCCTTCCATCATAACCCCTATTTCTCCGTGCTCGGCCCAAACATTATAATGTGGCATGAAACCCTTGTAGGTGTGTGGTGAAGGATTTTCACCAAAAGAGTAAGATTCAGATTCACATTTAGTGCATGGACAACACATAAAACCATTCTGCTTGTTTGCCTCAACCACTTCGAGAAAATTATACACGCCTTAATGTACTCGGAGGTGTGTTTGTCACCATATGTCCATTGGTGTTCATCTGCATGCATTATATATAATTATGTGTGTCAAAAGTAAGAAAATCAGACAAATATTCATAGGGAACGAAGTAATTTCAAAAAATTCCTACGCACATGCAAGATCACAGTGATGATATAGCAACGAGAGGGAGAGGTTCGCCCACGAGACTCCTCAGAGCTGAAGCGCAAGCATTAGCATAACGCTGGTTGATGTAGTCAGACGCCTTCACGATCCGACCGATCCAAGTACCGAACGACGGCACCTCCGAGTTCAGCAGACGCTCAGCTCGATGACGCCCCTCAACCCGATCCAAATGAGGTCGAAAGATGAGTTCTGGCCAAGACGACGCAGATGGTGACGATCTTGATGTTCTACTGCGCTGGGCTCTTTTTAAGCTTCATGCGACGAGATGGACCGAGGGGAATATAGTGGAAGGGGCACGTGACACTGCTAAGGAAACCATCCGTAGATCAACTTGTGGCCCATAAGGCTCCCCCTGCCTGTGAGATATAAAGAAGGGAGGAGGAGGAGGCCGCCTCTACTATGATGCCACATGGGGAGTCCTACTCCCCACGGGAGTAGGATTCCTCCTTCCTAGTCCAACTAGAAGTCCTTCCATGTATTAGGAGTAGGGAGACATGGAAGGAAAGAGAGAAGGAAGGAAGGAGGGGTGCGGCTTCCTCCCCAGTCCACCTCGACTAGGCCATGGAAGGCGCAGAGCCTGCCCTAGGCAGCCCCTCTCTTCTGCAGGCCCAATAAGGCCCAATACTTCTCCCCGCTGAATTCCCGTAATCTCTTCTGCACTCAAAATAATTCCCCAATCACTCGGAACCTTTCCGAACTCCAAATATAGTCGTCCAATATATCGATCTTTACGCCTCTACCATTTCGAGACTCCTCGTCATGTCCCCGATCTCATCCGACTCCAACCTCCTTCGGTACATCAAAACTCATAAACTCATAATATAATCACCATCGAAACCTTAAGCGTGCGGACTATACGGGTTCGAGAACTATGTAGACATGACCTAGAACTATTCTCGGTCAATAACCAATAGCGGACCTCGATGCCCATATTGGCCCTACATATTCTACGTAAGATCTTTATCGGTCAAACCGCATAACAACATACGTTGTTCCTTTGTCATCGGTATAGTTACTTGCCTGAGATTCATCGTGCGTATCCAATACCTAGTTCAATCTCACACCGCAAGTCTCTTTACTCCGCTCAGAATGCATCATCCCGTAACCAACTCATTGGTCACATTGTTTGCAAGGCTTATAATGATGTGCATTAACGAGAGGGCCCAGAGATACCTCTCCGACAATCGGAGGACAAAACCTAATCTCAAATACGCCAACTCAACATGTACCTTCGAGACACCTGTAGTAATTTTATAATCACCCAAATACGCCAGACGCTTTGGTAGTACCCAAAGTGTTCTCCGTAAACGGGAGTTGCATAATCTCATAGTTATAGAACATGTATAAGCTCATGAAGAAAGCAATAGCAATATACTAAACGATCAAGTGCTAGGCTAACGGAATGGGTCAAGTCAATCACATCATTCTCCTAATGATGTGATCTCGCTAATCAAATGACAACTCTTTGTCCATGGCTAGGAAACATAACCATCTCTCGATAAACGAGCTAGTCAAGTAGAGGCATACTAGTGACACTATGTTTGTCTATGTATTCACACATGTATTATGTTTCGTTAATACAATTCTAGCATGAATAATAAACATTTATCATGAAATAAGGAAATAAATAATAACTTTATTATTGCCTCTAGGCATATTTCCTTCAGCCTCCCACTTGCACTAGAGTCAATAATCTAGTTCACATCGCCATGTGATTTAACACCAATATTCATATCCTCAGATATGATTAACAACCATAGTTCACATCCTCATGTGACCAACACCCAAAGGGTTTACTAGAGTCAATAATCTAGTTCACATCGCCATGTGATTAACACCCAAAGAGTACTAAGGTGTGATCATGTTTTGCCTGTGAGAGAAGCTTAGTCAACGGGTCCGCCACATTCGTGATCCGTATGTATTTTAAAATATTTTATGTCCACAATGCTCCGCACGGAGCTACTCTAGCTAATTGCTCCCACTTTCAATATGTATCCAGGTTGAGACTTGAGTCATTCGATCAGTGTAAAAGTTTGCAATCGATGTAACTTTTTACAACAAACCTTTATCACCTCCATAATCGAGAAACATCTCCTTAGTTCTTACTAAGGATATTCTTGACCAATGTCCAAAGGATCTACTCCTAGATCACTATTGTACTCCCTGCCAAATTCAGAGAAAGGTATACAATAGGTCTGGTACAGCATAGCATACTTTATAGAACCTATGACCGAGGCATAGGGAATGACTTTTCATTCTCTTTCTATTTTCTCGCTGTGGTCGGGATTTGAGTTCACTTCAACTTCATACCTTGCAACACAGCAAGAACTCTTTTCTTTGACTGCTCCATTTTGAACTATTTCAAAATCTTGTCAAGGTATGTACTCATTGAAAAATCTTATCGCCGCCTTTGATCTATCTCAATAGATCTTGATGCTCAATATGTAAGTAGCTTTATCGAGGTCTTTTCTTTTAAAGAACTCCTTTAAAACACTCCTTTATGCTTTGCGTAGAATAATTCTACATCATTTCCGATCAACAATATGTCACCAACATATACTAACCGAAAGGTGTAGTGTTCCACTCACTTTATTGTAAATACAGCTTCATCGTAAGTCCATATAAAACTATATGCTTTGATCAACTTATCAAAGCGATATTCCAACTCCGAGATGCTTGCACCACCCATAGATGGATCGCCTGAGATGCACATTTTGTTAGCACCTTTAGGATTGACAAAACCTTCTCGTTGCATCATATACAACTCTTCTTTAATAAATCCATTAAGGAATGCAGTTTTGACATCCATTTGCCGATTTCATAAAATGTGGCAATTGCTAACATGATTCGACATGACTTAAGCATCGATATGAGTGAGAAAATCTCATCGTATTCAACACCTTGAACTTGTTGAAAACCTTTCGCAACAAGTCGAGCTTGGTAGATAGTAATACTACTATCGTTGTCCGCCTTCCTCTTGAAGATCCATTTATTTAACATGGCTTATCGATCATCGAAAGCAAGTCAATCAAAGTCCATACTTTGTTCTCATACATGGATCATATCTCGATTTTATGGCCTCGAGCCATTTTATGGAATCTGGCTCATCATCGCTTTCTCATAGTTCGAGGTTCATCATGGTCTAGTAACATGACTTCCGTAATATGATTACTACACCACTCTGGTGTGGATCTTACTCGAAGACCTACGAGGTTCTCAGAGTAACTTGATCTCAAGTTTCATGATCATCATCATTAGCTTCCTCACTAATTGGTGTAGGTGTCACCGAACTGATTTCGTGATGAACTACTTTCCAATAAGGAGAAGGTACTGCTATTACCTTTTCAAGTTCTACTTTCCTCCCACTCACTTCTTTCGAGAGAAACTCTTCTAGAAAGGATCCATTTTAGCAACTAATATCTTGCCTTCGGATCTGTGATAGAAGGTGTACCAACAATTTCCTTTTGGGTATTCTATGAAGACGATTCTCCGATTTGGGTTCGAGCTATCAGATGAAACTTTTCACATAAGCATCGTAGCCCCAAACTTTAAGAAACAACAGCTTAGGTTTATTGCTAAACCATAGTTCATACGGTGTCGCCTCAACGGATTTAGATGGTGCCCTATTTAAACGTGAATGCAGCCGTCTCTAATGCATAACCCCAAAACGATATTGGTAAATCAGTAAGAGACATCATAGATCGCACTATATCCAATAAAGTGCGGTTACGACGCTCGACACACCATAACGCTGTGGTGTTCCAGGTATGAGCTGTGAAACTATTCCACATTGTTTTAATTGAAGACCAAACTCAGAACTCAAATATTCATCTCCATGATCGATCACGAAACTTTATTTTCTTGTTACGATGATTTTCCACTTCACCTGAAATTTTTTGAACCTTTCAACTATTTCAGACTTATGTTTCATCAAGTAGATATACCAATATCTGCTCAAATCATCCGTGAAGGTCGAAAATAACGATACCCGCCATGAGCCTTCAACACTCATCGGATCGCATACATCAGCATGTATTATTTCCAATAAGTCAAGAGTTCGTTCCATTGTTCCGAGAACGGAGTTTTAGTCATCTTGCCCAAAAGGCATGGTTCGCAAGCATCAAATGATTCATAACCAAGTGATTCCAAAAATCCATCTTTATGGAGTTTCTTCATGCGCTTACAATCGATATGACCCAAACGGCAAGTACAAATAAGTTGCACTATCATTATTAACTTTGTATCTTTGGCATCAATATTATGAATATGTATCACCACGATCGAGATCCAACAAACTATTTTCATTGGGTGTATAACCATCAAGGTCTTATTCATGTAAACAGAATAACAATTATTCTTTAACTTTAAATGAATAACCAGATTGCAATAAACATGATCAAATCATATTCATGCTCAACGAAACGCCTAAATAACATTTATTTAGGTTTAACACTAATCCCGGAAGTATAGGGAGGTGAGATGATGATCATATCAATCTTGAAACTACTTTCAACACTCATCGCCACTTCACCTTCAACTAGTCTCGCTTATTCAGAATCCTGTTTCGAGTTACTAATCTTAGCAACCTAACAAGTATCAAATACTCAAGGGCTACTATAAACACTAGTAAGGCACACATCAATAACATGATATCAAATATACCCTTGTTCACTTTACCATCCTTCTTATCCACCAAATATTTAGGGCATTTCCGCCCAAGGACTTTTCCTTTGCAAAGGTAAGCACTTAGTTTCAGGCTTTGGTCCAGCTTTGGTCTTCTTCGGGAGTGACAACTTGCTTGTCTTTCCACTTGAAGTTCCCTTTCTTTGCCCTTGCTCTTTCTTGAAACTAGTGGTCTTGTCAATCATCAACACTTGATGCTCTTTCTTGATTTCTACCTTCATCGATTTCAACATCACGTAAGAGCTTGGGAATCGTTACGCCATCCTTGCATACTATAGTTCATCACGAAGTTCTAGTAACTTAGTGATGGTGACTAGAGAATTCTGTCAATCACTATCTTATCTCGGAAGATTAACTCCCACTTGATTCAAGTGATTAAAGTACCTGCATAATCTGGAGCACATGCTCACTAGTTGAGCGATTCTCCTCCATCTTTTAGCTATAGAACTTGTTGGAGACTTCATATCTCTCAACTCGGTATTTGCTTGAAATATTAACTTCAATTCTCGGAACATCTTATATGGTCCATGACGCTCAAAACATCTTTGAAGTCCCGATTCTAAGCCATACATGGTGCACAAAACTATCAAGTAGTCATCATATTGAGCTAGCCAAACGCTCATAATGCCTACATCTGCCCTGCAATAGGTCTATCACCTACGGTGCATTAAGGACATAATTTTTCTATGCAGCAATGAGGATTAACCTGAGATCACGGATCAAATCCGCAACATTGCTACTAACATTTTCAACACAGTTTTCTAGGAACATATCAAAATAAACATATGAAAGCAACAACGCGAGCTATTGATCTACAACATAATTTGCAAAATACTACTAGGACTAAGTTCATGATAAATTAAAGTTCAATTAATCATATTACTTAAGAACTCCCACTTAGACAGTACATCTCTCTAGTCATCTAAGTGATCACGTGATCCAAATCAACCAAACCATGACCGATCATCACGTGAGATGGAGTAGTTTTCAATGGTGAACATCACCATGTTGATCATATCTACTATATGATTCACGCCGACCTTTCGGTCTCCGTGTTCCGAGGCCATATCTGCATATGCTAGGCTCGCTAAGTTTAACTCGAGTATTCTATGTGCAAAACTGGCTTGCACCCGCTGTAGATGGACGAGAGCTTATCACACCCGATCATCACGCGGTGTCTCTGCATGATTTAACTTTGGCAACGGTGCATACTTAGGGAGAACACTTCTTGATAATTAGTGAGAGATCATCTTAAAATGCTACCGTCAATCAAAGCAAGAATAAGATGTATAAAGGATAAACATCATATGCAATCAAAATATGTGACATGATATGGCCATGATCATCTTGTGCCTTTGATCTCCATCTCCAAAGTACCGCCATGATCATTATCGCCACCGCACGACACCATGATCTTCATCATCATCTTGATCTATATCAATGTGTCACATGGTCGCCTCGCCAACTATTGCTTTTACAACTATCGCTATCGCACAGCTTATAAAGTAAAGCAATTATTTGGCACTTGCATTTATGCAACAAAGAGACAACCATAGGGCTTCGCCAATGCCGATAACTTCAACAAAACATGATCATCTCATACAAAACTTATATCTCATCACGCCTTGACCATATCACATCACAACATGCCCCGCAAAAACAAGTTAGACGCCCTCTACTTTGTTGTTGCAAATTTTACGTGGCTACTACGGGCTTAGCAAGAACCGCTCACCACGCATCAAAACCACAACGATAGTTTGTCAAATAGACTTGCTTTAACCTTCGCAAGGACTGCGAAGCCACACTCGGTTCAACTAAAGTTGAGAAACAGACACCGCCAGCCACCTATTGTGCAAAAGCACGCCGGTAGAACCAGTCCTCGCCGAAGCGACGCTGTAATGTCGGTCCGCCGCCGCTTCATCCAACAATACCGCTGAACCAAAGTATGACATGCGCTGGTAGGCAAGATGACTTATATCGTCCACAACTCACTTGTGTTCTACCTGCATATAACATCAACCATAAAACCTAGGCTCGATGCCACTGCTAGGGAAACGAGTAATTTCAAAAATTTCCACGCACACGCAAGATCATGGTGATGGCATAGCAACGAGAGGGAGAGTGTTCGCCCACGCACCCTCGTGAGACCGTAAGCGGAAGCGCTAGCACAACGCGTTGATGTAGTCGACGCCTTCACGATCCGACCGACCCAAGCACCGAACGACGGAGCCTCCGAGTTCAGCACACGCTCAGCTCGATGACGATCTCCGCCTCCGATCCAGCCGAGTTCAGAGATGAGTTCTGCCAAGACGACGGCGCAGTGACGATGATGATGTTCTATCATGCGCAGGCTTCATTAAACTCCGCGACGATATGACCTGAGGTGGAATATGGTGGAAGGGGCACCGACACTGCCAAGGAACGATCCGTAGATCAACTGTGTGTCTATGGGGTGCCCCCTGCCCTGAGACATAAAGGAGGGAGGGGAGGAGGAGGCCGCCTCTACTAGGGCGCAGATGGGGAGTCCTACTCCCACCGAGTAGGATTCCCTTTCCTAGTCCAACTAGGAGTCCTTCCATGTATTAGGAGTAGGAGACAAGGAAGGGAAGAGAGAAGGAAGGAAGGAGGGGTGCGGCCTCCCCTAGTCCACCGGACTAGGCCATGGGCGCGGCCTGCCCTAGGCAGCCCTCTTTTCTGCAGGGCCCAATAAGGCCCAATACTTCTCCCGATTGAATTCCTGTAACTCTCCCAGACCCAAAAATACCCAATCACTGAACCTTCTCCCACTCCAATATAGTCGTCCAATATATCGATCTTTACGCCCTGACCATTTAGAGACTCTCGCCATGTCCCCGATCTCATCCGGACTCAACTCCTTCGTACATCAAAACTCATAAACTCATAATATAACTGCCATCGAAACCTTGTTGCATGCGATTCTACGGTTCGAGAACTATGTAGACATGACCTAGAACTATTCTCGGTCAATAACCAATAGCGGACCTGATGCCCATATTGGTCCTACATATTCTACGTAAGATCTTTATCGGTCAAACCGCATAACAACATACCGCTGTTCCTTTGTCATCTGTATGTTACTTGCCCGAGATTCGATCGCTGGTATCCAATACCTAGTTCAATCTCGCCACCGCAAGTCTCTTTACTCGCTCCAGAATGCATCATCCTGCAACCAACTCATTGGTCACATTGCTTGCAAGGCTTATAGTGATGTGCATTACCGAGAGGGCCCAGAGATACCTCTCCGACAATCGGAGTGACAAAACCTAATCTCAAATACGCTAACTCAACATGTACCTTCGAGACACCTGTAGTACCCTTTATAATCACCCGCTACGCTGCGGACGCTTGGTAGTACCCAAAGTGTTCCTCCGTAAACGGGAGTTGTATAATCTCATAGTTACAGGAACATGTATAAGTCATGAAGAAAGCAATAGCAACATACTAAACGATCAAGTGCTAAGCTAACGGAATGGTTTGTCAATCACATCATTCTCCTAATGATGTGATCCCGTTAATCAAATGACAACTCTTTGTCCATGGCTAGGAAACATAACCATCTCTGATAAACGAAGCTAGTCAAGTAGAGGCATACTAGTGACACTATGTTTGTCTATGTATTCACACATGTATTATGTTTCCGCTAATACAATTCTAGCATGAATAATAAACATTTATCATGAAATAAGGAAATAAATAATAACTTTATTATTGCCTCTAGGCATATTTCCTTCAATATCTACCTAAAATAAGAAAATCCACAAGTATCGTAAAGAAGATAAGAACAAGAGGCTCACCACGGTGGTGCGGGCGACGAGATCAGCATGAAGCATCAACGGCGTGAAAACGGGACGGGCATGACGGATCGCTAAATCTAGACAAATCTCAAAAATGGAGCTTCAAGGTCGAGCTTCGAGAGGAGAAAGCTTAACTAGTGTGGCTCAGACATTTCATCGAACACCTCATGTGCATAGGAGGTGAACTAGAGCACCCAAATGCCCTCTCCTCCGGATTCAAAAAACAGAAAGACTGGAGTGCTCGGCCAGCGTGGGTATATATAGGTAGAAAGATTTGTCCCGGTTCATGGCATGAACCGACTAAAGCACCCTTCTATCCCGGGTTCACGCCACTAACCGGGACCAATGGTTGTGGGCCAGGAGCGAGGACCATTGGTCCCGGTTCGTGGCTTGAACCGGGACAAATGGTTCCACACGAAGCGGGACCAATGCCGACGAGGCCTAAGTCGCTGGCTCACTTTAACCGGTCTAATACTTCTATGGGTCCCGGTTCTTGAAGAACCGACTAATGGGCTGGCCAGCTCGAACGGTAGCCCTGCTTTTCTACTAGTGCCTTGGTTGATAGGTCATACATATTCACTATCGCTGAATGGTCAGATGTACTTATTTCTACTTTTTTTGTCAAACTTTGTTGTATTAACAATTACAGTTAGTCAAAAAGAACTTAATGGTAAGTAGGTAGCTAATTAATATAACTACTACAAAGAATTGTTCAGTTCTACTCCCTCCTTTCCTAAATGTAAGTCTTTGGAGTGAATTCACTATGGACCACATACGGAGCAAAATGAGTGCATCTACACTCTAAAATACATCTATATACATCCATATGTGGTCCATAGTGGAATCTCTATAAAGACTTATATTTAGGAACGGAGGGAGTACTTTCTAAAGGTCCATATATCAAATGGTGTATCAATTTGGTCTATGTCACAATTATTTGTGTTCTACTCCTGGTTAAAATGACGTGTTTAGCTAAAAAAATCTTAGTGCCAAGAGCTCCTCCTTATTTGAAGCACACATAAAAGAAACTTAGATACGCTCTAACTACAAATGCACAAAATGCCCTAACAATGAATCGGATTCTTAGAAATCTGAAGAAGCAAGAGCATAAACACAAAATGTATGAGGATGTAAGGAACCATCTGAATCTAATTATGTTCATCATCAGGCCTAGGCCTCGCTTGACGAACAGGGCATGAAGAGATTTGAAGAACACAAGCCACAAGTAGAGACTCGGAGTAGACCAACAAACTAAAGCCATGTTATCTAGTTTTTTTGAAACAGATGCATAGGATTTGCCTCATCTATACAACCAAAGGTGTAATACACCGGAGGTGGCCTCTCAGAGGGGAGCCTGGCAGCAAGCCTACCACGAGGCCTAGAAGGCCCACCAAGGAGCTAGCGACAGAAGGGAGCCCAGAGTATCGGATAGGCATCTAAGGATCATCTTGGCCCCCAAGTCAACATGGTGGCGCCCAGATTGATATATACTCTCAGGAACCCTAGCCCTCACCGCTCACATAGGTAAGGGCCACGGGATCTCAATCCTCTACTCAGAGACCCGCCCTCGGTAGCAACTCATATCCCCGCTATAATCCTCACACGAGGTACACCCACCATGAATCCAAACACAAACAGACGCTGGTATTAGTCCTCACCGAGGCCCGAACCTAGGTAAACTCTCTATGCAACCTCTGATCTGGTACTTCCGGCCTGTTCACTACCCTACCAAGGGTACTGACCGGATTATGCATCATTATTTGGTGCGCGAGGCACGGGTTGGGCTGGCCGGAGACCGATCCCAACCGATCTTCCCTAGCTTCGTGTCCTCCCACCGAGAAAGCCTAACTTTTGGCTCCTTCACCTTCACCGCCGACGGGACAGGCCGTGTCGACATCAACCCATCGGCCTCCCCTGTCCTCACTATCTTCTTTGGTGCATTTATGTTCGTCGTCGACCACCACGGCTGCTTCCGCATGTGTGTCCCGTTGATCCATCATATCACATTGACAGCTTCATCAAGCTCCGCGACAACTTCACCACCGACCTCCGGGCTAGGCGGCATTTTCGGTAAAAACGCCGAGCTATCGCATCAGCAGGCGATGCAGCACACATGCATGACCAGATCGGCAACAAGGACAAGGCCTAGTCGGATTCATCGTTACATCGCCATCCTCACCATCGAACTCCGGTTCAAGGGTGACGACCTCGCACAGCAACCCTAGCATGAGCGCTATACCGACCTCATGACAACCCACCATCCCTTCCCGCTTCACACTTTGTTGCCATGGAAAAGCATAATTGCTTCATCAACCACATACGGAAGGACTACATCATCGACGGGTTTGTCTCCGACTAGCATCACCAACGCTGACCTAGTCTCGCTCTCTTAAGCAGAGAGTAGCGAGACGGACGTCATCTACATTACCGGCACCAAAGCCAAGTAAGAATTCCCTGCCCCAGCCGTGGAGATCAAGACATCGAGTCGAATTCATCACCGCACCAAAGATTGACGATGAAGAGGCCCCGCAGTCATCACTCTCTAGCTGATCATGATCATGACTGCCCTAGCCGACACATCTTCAAAGACCAACGACTTTGATCATGTCCAATGCCGTGGATCCAAGAATCGCAAGCATGGGGCTCCCAGCCGCAAGCCGTGGGCCCCTGTAAAAGGTGGTGGCCATGTCATCGAACCATCGGCACCTCCTCAACCATGCATTATCTTGCCGGCTTCAACCCTCTCGGATCTACCCCCCCCCAAGTTTCTACACTCCCGAGCCGGTCCCTCCGCCTCTGCTAGCAACAATGACGATTCATCATGACGCAAGAGGGCTGAGATTCGCCCACACTCCCATACAAGGGAGTGACCCCATGATAACCCACAAGTATAGGGGATCGCAATAGTTTTCGATAAGTAAGAGTGTCGAACACAACGAGGAGCTAAAGGTAGAACAAATACTCTCAAGTTCTATCGACCACCGACATAACTCCACGACGCCTCGACGCTCGCTTTACCTAGAACGAGTATGAAACTAGAAGTACTTTGTAGGTGTTTTTGGGTAAGCTTGCAAGAAAGTAAAGAACACGTAAATATAAACTAGGGGCTGTTTAGATAAAGACACAACTAAATTAGTAAACGAAAGAGCTTGTTGTCACGAGAAAGTTATTTGTCCCTAGGCAATCGATAACTAGACCGGTAATAATTATTGCAATTTTATTTGAGGGAGAGGCATAAGCTAACATACTTTCTCTACTTGGATCATATGCACTTATGATTGAACTCTAGCAAGCATCCGCAACTACTAAAGATTCATTAAGGTAAAACCCAACCATAGCATTAAAGCATCAAGTCCCTTTATCCCATACGCAATAATCCTCTTACTCGGGTTTATGTTTCACCACTCACCAACCCACTATAAGTTTAATCATGAACGATTGCAACACCCTACAGCGGATTCCATCACGCTATGCGACACGGAGGGCACCATAGGACAGCACCAATAATAAAACATACAACTCAAACCAATCACGATCATCAAATAGCCATTAGGACAAAATAGATCTACTCAAACATCATAGGATGGCAACACATCATTGGATAATAATATGAAGCATAAAGCACCATGTTCAAGTAGAGGGTACAGCGGGATGCGGAGAGTGGACCGCTGATATAGAAGGGGAAGGTGATGGAGATGTTGGTGAAGATGACGGTGAAGGAAATATGCCCTAGAGGCAATAATAAAGTTATTATTTATTTCCTCATATCATGATAAATGTTTATTATTCATGCTAGAATTGTATTAACTGAAACATGATACATGTGTGAATACATAGACAAACATATAGTCACTAGTATGCCTCTACTTGACTAGCTCATTAATCAAAGATGGTTATGTTTCCTAACCATAGACATGTGTTGTCATTTGATTAATGGGATCACATCATTAGGAGAATGATGTGATTGACATGACCCATTCCATTAGCCTAGCACTTGATCGCTTAGTATATTGCTATTGCTTTCTTCATGAC
>JAHHZJ010000136.1:0-70497 GCA_021437245.1 Aegilops speltoides | reverse complement strand
CATCAAGACCTCCTCTGGAGATGAACCTTACCTTGTATCTTTCCCTTTGTTGTCATGTACCTTGTGACCTTGTGTGTTTGATTGTCTAGTGGATGTGATTGACTTGTTCTTGAGTGTTTCCCTTGTGATTTCTCCCGCTCTTCCCGGTTCATCGTGTTCTTCGAGGGATCCCACTCCAAACGTGAAAGATCGCCGCTATAGGGTTCCACCCTACATCGTGTGATAGAGGCGAGGTGTCCCGCCTTTCGATGAGATGGTGGATTTCGCTGGTGGAAGTCGACTTTGACGATCCGACTACGAAGCGCGAGGACGCCGCTTTAGCAATCGCTAAACCAACTCCGAGAGGTTATTGACCACGCCGAGCACGATCAACCTGACCACGAGGGTCTATTTCCTGCGAGCAAACGAAGAACAAGCAAGAACTGAGATTGCAATCTGGATATTGAATATAAGATGAAAGCTTTATTGATCAAGGTGGGGTTCTGGACGCTTTGTCGGTCGTTGAACACAAACGGCACGGGTTGCAGCTATGGCGAACTTTTGATCTAAACAAAACCCAAAGTCTAAACGGTGCCCTAAGGGCTGTATATATGGAGGAAGAGGGGAGAATTTCGTGGCCCTTGGTGGAGGGGTCCAAACTAACCCTATCTCTTGTTTCCCCACACATACGGACTCTAAAATAGCCTATACTAATGTATTTCGAAATTACATGGGCCTGGCCCTATAATAAGGTGACGCAGACCTAGAATAGCCTCTCGACGAAATTTATGAAGTGGCATCTTGTATATTTCATCCAAGGCTTCATGCACTCATTATGGTGGCTTCAAAGTCCTGAAATCATCACTTGTAACTCCGTTTGATCCCTCTATGCATGCCATCATCTCCATGCTTGTTCTTGCTCCAATGTTCATCCTTCTCCAAGCTAGGCCCTTCATTTGTAAGCAAAACAAATGTATCCAAATTTAGGCAGCATCATATTCTCATGAACATTAGAATCATTACCAAGAAACGAAAGTACCGGTAATTTAGTTGGCGCTGCGAGCTCTAGTAATTGGTCCAAGATGTATAGCAGCAGGGCTGTGGTTGTAACAATGGTATTGATGTCCTCATCATCCTCCCTTCTTGAAATGAAGTCGCCCTCGACGGAAGTTCATCTTCCTCACCCAAATATGGCTTCAAATCTGCAATGTTAAAAGTGGACTAACCCCAAAATCTGCAGCAGCTCAAGTTTATATGCATTATCATTTACTTTCTCCAACACCTTAAAGGGACCAGCAGACGTGGTATTAGCTTTGATTTGCAAATCAGAAATCTATCTCACGCAAATGTAACCAAACAAGATCTCCAGTGCAAACACAACATGTTTTCTACCCTTATCTCCAACAAGTTTATATTTAGCATTCATACGCCAATGTTTTCCTTAGTTAACTCATGCATTTTAAAATCAATTCAGCACGTTCTTTAGCATCAAAATTAACCTTCTCCAAGATGGAAGAGGCAACAAATCAATAAGTGCACGAGGTAGGAAACCATACACAACTTCAAAAGGGCACATCTTAGTAGTAGAATGCAATGAACGATTATAAGCAAATTCAATATGAGGCAAGCATTCCTCCCACATTTTCTTATTTTTCTTTAGAACAGCCCTAAGCATAGTAGACAATGTTCTATTGACTACTTCAGTTTGTCCATCAGCTTTGGGGTGACAAGTAGTACTAAAAAGCAGTTTAGTCCCCAACTTAGCCCATAAACATCTCCAAAAGTGGCTAAGAAATTTAGTATCACGATCTGAAACAATAGTATTTGGCACACCATGCAAGCTTAATAATTTCACGAAAGAACAAATCAGCAACATTGATAGCATCATCGCTTTATGACATGGTATAAAGTGTGCCATTTTCGAGAATCTATCCACGACAACAAATATGTTATCCTCCCTTCTTTGTTCTAGGTAAACCTAAAACAAAGTCCATCGATATATCCTCCCAAGGAACACTAGGTACAGTGCAAAGGCATATATAAACCATGAGGATTGAGTCGTGACTTAGCTTTTTGACATGTAGTGCAATGAGCAATAAAACGCTCAACATCCCGCCTCATCTTTGGCCAAAAGAAATGTGTAGCAAGTACGCCCTCCGCCTTCCACGCCAAAGTGTCCCATTAGTCCTCCTCCATGCGCCTCCCGCAACAACAAAAGACGAACGGCTAGCTGAATGCATAGCTTGTTAGCACGAACACAAATCCATCATTAACGACAAACTTGTTCCATGTTCTTCCTTCTTTACAATTCTGCAATACATCTTTAAAATCAGCATCATGCACATATTGATCTTTGATGGTCTCCAAACCAAATATTTTGAAGTCAAGTTGTGAAAGCATAGTATAGCGATTTAGACAATGCATCAGAATAACATTTTCTTTACCCTTCTTGTGTTTAATGACATAAGGAAAGTCTCAATGAATTCAACCCATTTAGCATGTCTACGATTCAGTTTAGCTTGACTTTTAATATGTTTCAAAGATTCATGATCGAATGTATAACAAATTCTTTGGGCCATAAATAATGTTGCCATGTTTCTAAAGTCCTAACAAGAGCATATAATTCTTTATCATAAGTAGAGTAATTCAGACTAGGCCCACTCAATTTTTCGTAAAAGTATGCAACAGGTTTGCCATCTTGTAATAACACACCTCCTAATCCAATTCCACTAGCATCACATTCAAGCTCAAAAGTCTTATTAAAATCAGAAGTTGGAGTAAAGGAGCATGTGTCAACTTAGCTTTCAATACCGTGAAGGCTTCTTCCCGTATGGTACCCCAAACAAAAGGCACATCCTTCTTTGTAAGCTCGTTGAGAGGTGCAGCAATGGTGCTGAAATCTCTCACAAAACGCCTATAGAAACCAGCGAGGCCAAGGAAACTCCTCACTTGTGTGACCGCTTTGGCTGCGCCAACTCTCAATAGCTTCAATCTTGGCTTTATCAACTTCAATTCCCTCGTGGAGTAACAACATAGCCAAGAAAAGATACTCGCGGTGCAAAAGGTGCACTTCCCAAGGTTACCAAACAAACGGCATCACGAGAGCATTAAAAACAGCACGAAATGTTCCAAATGTTCTTCCAAAGATTTGCTATAAATCAATATCATCAAAATAGACTACCACAAATCGTCCAATGAAAGCACGAAAACTTCGCTCATTAATCTCATGAAAGTACTAGGTGCATTAGTTAACCCAAAAGGCATGACTAACCACTCATATAATCCAAACTTAGTTTTAAATGCTGTTTTCCATTCATCTCCCAATTTCATACGAATTTGATGGTATCCACTACGAAATCAACTTTGGAGAATATTGTAGAGCCACTCAATTCATCAAGCATATCATCTAGCCTAGGAATAGGGTGACGATAACTAATAGTAATATTATTGATGCCTCTACAATCAACGCACATACGTGACGTACCATCCTTTTTCGCACTAGAATAATAGGAACAGACAAGGACTAAGGGATTCGAGATATAACCTTTGTCGAGCAGCTCTCGTGACTTGACGATAATCTCCTTCGCTCCTCCGGATTGGTACGGTATGGTGCACGGTTGGTAATGATGCACCGAATTAAGTCAATTTGATGCTCAATCCTCAATAGGTGGTAATCCGTGGCACGCCTTGTGGAAAGACGCCGTAACTCCCGCAAAATGTTAGTGACAGTAGGGGCAAAGAAGAAGGCACGCCCCTAATGAAAATAATGCCTCTTTGCACACAAAAGCATAGCAAATAGATTTGCTAAAATCTAGCTCATCAATATCAGATTTGGTGGCAAGTAAACATGCATTTTTCAATTTAATTTCGTAACAAAGAGATGGTTTATTATTAGGCTTCATGTGTTGCTCAAATTCTTTGCCACAATCTGATTTTCACTCTTATTTTCTCCTGCTTTTGCTTTATTAGCTCTATTAATATCATCTTTCAAAATGGACTTGGGAGTCATAGGAAGCAAAGTAATATTTTTATCCTTATGAACAAGAGTATACTGATTGTTTCTACCATGGTGAGAATTTTTATCAAATTGCCATGGTCTACCAAGTAACAAGGAACATTTGCATAGGTACCACATCACAATCAACATAATCAGATATGTAGAGATACTAAAATGCACATTAAAGACGTGTTACCTTCACCTTGCCGCTGTTGTTGAACCATTGGATGTAGTAAGGATTGGATTGGTCTTGTGGTGAGAGATAGCCTCCACCATCTCCATGCTAGAAGTTGTTGCAGCTCCCTCCATCTATGATGACGCTTAATAGAACGCCCTTCACAACCCCTTTGTATGGAACAAATTATGCCCTCGATTTGCTCACCTTTGTAACCTCGCCACTCAAAACACGTTGAGCAACTAAACATTCATACCACAAAGATCTTCAGAGCCATGTATTGTGTCTCATGATCAATCATCTTGATGTAGGGTGGAACCCAATTCCGATTTTCACGTTTGAGGGGATCCCCAGAGGGAACACGAAGAACACGCGAAGCACAAGGGAAACACGGGAAAAAAGAGGGAATCACTCAACCAACAAGGAATCGATCACACAAGTGCTAGATCACCACACACATAAGAGATCCACAAGATACAAAGTCAACAAAGGTAAGGATACAAAGGAACCGCTTCATCTCCGGAGGAGGCCTTGAATCCACGAGGGGATCTTCCCAGATAGGGGTCTTGAATCGATGGATCTTCTCCTAGACGGAGGTCCCGATCTCCGTGGAGAAGTACCGTGGATGAGCAAAGGCTCTCACACACAAATATGAGCTAATCCAAGCTAACCCTAGAAAGGATGAGGGGATGGTCTATTTATAGTCTAGGTTCTCAAAGGGTGTTGAGGGCGAACGAGTACATGGGCCTCGCCCAAACGCTGCACACAGCAGGCGGTAGTACCTGCCGGGAGGGCGGTAGTACCGCTTGAGGTGCTTCAGTAGTACCGCCTCGAGGGCGTAGTACCGCCGAGGTGCTTCATGTAGTACCGCCGGGAGGGCGGTAGTACCGCCCGCGCCTGCTCGATTCCCTGGAGTTTGTCGGGTTCGCGGACGAGGGCGGATCTCGAGCGGTAGTGCCGCTCTGCTCGGCCGTAGTACCGCTTGGCTGGAGCGAAGTACGTGCTCGCTTGGACTCGCAGCTCCTCCTCTCGCTCTTGATGTCCCTTTTGAGCTGTAGCTTCTTCTAGGTTGACTCTTGGTACCTAAGCATGCATAGCATTTCCGCTTGAGGTAGTAACCATGTCTCATGTGAATCGAAGGGAATTGTGAGAGGAGTGATGTCACCTGGTTTCAAGAGCTCTTGCACGTGCTCGAGTCATAGGTCCTGTGGGGTTGGATGTGTCGATGTAGAGTCCATGGGGATGATGGAAGGATGCTCCGCATCATATCCCTCCTTCAAAGGATCCGACCTGGATCAAGATCTTCATCACCATGGAAAGGCGAGAGGTCTTTGACGTTGAAGGTGTCGCCACGCTGTACTTGTCGCTGGTATGTCGAGCTTGTAGGCGTTGTTGTTGTAGTGTGCTAGCACCTTGAAGGGTCCATCGGCTCGAGGTAGAAGTTTGGACTTATGCTCGTTGGGGAAGCATTCTTGCTGAAGGTGTAGCCACACGAGATCGCCTATGTTGAAGATCATGGGTTGCTTGTTGATGTTGAGCTTGGTCGTTAGTCGTTGTACTTGGCGCCGATGGTGTGTCTTGTATCTTCATGCATCTTCTTGATGTAGCTTGCACGGGCACTATGCCGAGGTTGGTACGCTCTTGTAGAGGAAGAGGTAGAATGTCCAATGGGGACAATGGGTTGAAGCCGTAGACGACCTCAAGGGAGACTTGCCGATAGTCGAATGTCTTGCACGGTTGTAGGCGATTTCGGCGATGGGTAGACATGCTTCCCACTCCTTGATGTTCTTCTTGATCAACACGCCAAGTAGAGTGGAGAGCGTCCGGTTTGTCACTCGCTTGGCGCTCGGTTTGAGGATGGTATGCGGATGAGAACAAGAGCTTGATTCCGAGCTTGCGCATAGAGTCTTCCAAAAGTAACTCAAGAACTTGACGTCGCGGTCGGAGACGATTGTCTTCTGTACTCCATGGAGGCGCAAGATTTCCTACAAAAGAGATTTGCAATATGTGAAGCATCGCAACCTTGTTGCAAGGAATGAAATGTGCCATCTTAGAAAATCGGTCCACAACAACAAACACGGAATCCTTTCCATTTTGAGTTCTAGGCAAACCAAGTACAAAATCCATGCTAATGTCTTCCCAAGGTTGATAAGGAATAGGAAGAGGCATGTAAAGACCATGAGATTGAGCTGACTTAGCTTTATGGTCGACGGAAGTTCATCTTCCTCACCCAAATATGGCTTCAAATCTGCAATGTTAAAAGTGGGACTAACCCCAAAATCTGCAGGCAGCTCAAGTTTATATGCATTATCATTTACTTTCTCCAACACCTTAAAGGGACCAGCAGCACGTGGCATTAGCTTTGATTTGCGCAAATCAGAAATCTATCCTTACGCAAATGTAACCAAACAAGATCTCCAGTGCAAACACAACATGTTTTCTACCCTTATCTCCAACAAGTTTATATTTAGCATTCATACGCTCAATGTTTTCCTTAGTTAACTCATGCATTTTAAAATCAATTCAGCACGTTCTTTAGCATCAAAATTAACCTTCTCCGAAGATGGAAGAGGCAACAAATCAATAAGTGCACGAGGTAGGAAACCATACACAACTTCAAAAGGGCACATCTTAGTAGTAGAATGCAATGAACGATTATAAGCAAATTCAATATGAGGCAAGCATTCCTCCCACATTTTCTTATTTTTCTTTAGAACAGCCCTAAGCATAGTAGACAATGTTCTATTGACTACTTCAGTTTGTCCATCAGTTTGGGGGTGACAAGTAGTACTAAAAAGCAGTTTAGTCCCCAACTTAGCCCATAAACATCTCCAAAAGTGGCTAAGAAATTTAGTATCACGATCTGAAACAATAGTATTTGGCACACCATGCAAGCGAATAATTTCACGAAAGAACAAATCAGCAACATTGATAGCATCATCGCTTTTATGACATGGTATAAAGTGTGCCATTTTCGAGAATCTATCCACGACAACAAATATGCTATCCCTCCCCTTCTTTGTTCTAGGTAAACCTAAAACAAAGTCCATCGATATATCCTCCCAAGGAACACTAGGTACAGGCAAAGGCATATATAAACCATGAGGATTGAGTCGTGACTTAGCTTTTTGACATGTAGTGCAGCGAGCAATAAAACGCTCAACATCCGTCTCATCTTTGGCCAAAAGAAATGTGTAGCAAGTCGTCCTCCGTCTTCTTCACGCCAAAGTGTCCCATTAGTCCTCCTCCATGCGCCTCCTGCAACAACAAAAGACGAACGGAGCTAGCTGGAATGCATAGCTTGTTAGCACGAACACAAATCCATCATTAACGACAAACTTGTTCCATGTTCTTCCTTCTTTACAATTCTGCAATACATCTTTAAAATCAGCATCATGCACATATTGATCTTTGATGGTCTCCAAACCAAATATTTTGAAGTCAAGTTGTGAAAGCATAGTATAGCGACGAGACAATGCATCAGCAATAACATTTTCTTTACCCTTCTTGTGTTTAATGACATAAGGAAAGTCTCAATGAATTCAACCCATTTAGCATGTCTACGATTCAGTTTAGCTTGACTTTTAATATGTTTCAAAGATTCATGATCGAATGTATAACAAATTCTTTGGGCCATAAATAATGTTGCCATGTTTCTAAAGTCCTAACAAGAGCATATAATTCTTTATCATAAGTAGAGTAATTCAGACTAGGCCCACTCAATTTTTCGAGAAAAGTATGCAACAGGTTTGCCATCTTGTAATAACACACCTCCTAATCCAATTCCACTAGCATCACATTCAAGCTCAAAAGTCTTATTAAAATCAGGAAGTTGGAGTAAAGGAGCATGTGTCAACTTAGCTTTCAATACCGTGAAGGCTTCTTCCCGTGCGGTACCCCAAACAAAAGGCACATCCTTCTTTGTAAGCTCGTTGAGAGGTGCAGCAATGGTGCTGAAATCTCTCACAAAACGCCTATAGAAACCAGCGAGGCCAAGGAAACTCCTCACTTGTGTGACCGCTTTGGGCTGCGGCCAACTCTCAATAGCTTCAATCTTGGCTTTATCAACTTCAATTCCTGTGGAGTAACAACATAGCCAAGAAAAGATACTCGATCGGTGCAAAAGGTGCACTTCCCAAGGTTACCAAACAAACGTGCATCACGTAGAGCATTAAAAACAGCACGTAAATGTTCCAAATGTTCTTCCAAAGATTTGCTATAAATCAGTATATCATCAAAATAGACTACCACAAATCGTCCAATGAAAGCACGTAAAACTTCGTTCATTAATCTCATGAAAGTACTAGGTGCATTAGTTAACCCAAAAGGCATGACTAACCACTCATATAATCCAAACTTAGTTTTAAATGCTGTTTTCCATTCATCTCCCAATTTCATACGAATTTGATGGTATCCACTACGCAAATCAACTTTGGAGAATATTGTAGAGCCACTCAATTCATCAAGCATATCATCTAGCCTAGGAATAGGGTGACGATAACGAATAGTAATATTATTGATGCCTCTACAATCAACGCACATACGTGACGTACCATCCTTTTTCGGCACTAGAATAATAGGAACAGCACAAGGACTAAGGGATTCGCGATATAACCTTTGTCGAGCAGCTCCTCGTACTTGACGATAATCTCCTTCGTCTCCTCCGGATTGGTACGGTATGGTGCACGGTTGGGTAATGATGCACCGAATTAAGTCAATTTGATGCTCAATCCCTCGAATAGGTGGTAATCCGGTGGCACGCCTTGTGGAAAGACGTCGTGAACTCTGCAAAATGTTAGTGACAGCGAGGGGCAAAGAAGAAGGCACGCCCTCGAATGAAAATAATGCCTCTTTGCACACAAAAGCATAGCAAATAGATTTGCTAAAATCTAGCTCATCAATATCAGATTTGGTGGCAAGTAAACATGCATTTTTCAATTTAATTTCGAAGCAACATGAGATGGTTTATTATTAGGCTTCATGTGTTGCTCAAATTCTTTTGCCACAATCTGATTTTCACTCTTATTTTTCTCCTGTTTTGCTTTATTAGCTCTATTAATATCATCTTTCAAAATGGACTCAGGAGTCATAGGAAGCAAAGTAATATTTTTATCCTTATGAACAAGAGTATACTTGATTGTTTCTACCATGGTGTACAGAATTTTTATCAAATTGCCATGGTCTACCAAGTAACAAGGAACATGCTTGCATAGGTACCACATCACAATCAACATAATCAGCATATGTAGAGATACTAAAATGCACACGAACAATGACGTGTTACCTTCACCTTGCCGCTGTTGTTGAACCATTGGATGTAGTAAGGATGTGGATGTGGTCTTGTGGTGAGAGATAGCTTCTCCACCATCTCCATGCTAGCCAAGTTGTTGCAGCTCCTCCATCTATGATGACGCTGAATAGAACGTTCCTTCACAACTCCCTTTGTATGGAACAAATTATGCCTCTGATTTTGCTCAGCTTGTGTAACCTGCACACTCAAAACACGTTGAGCAACTAAACATTCATACCATCGGCATCTTCACAGCCATGTATTGTGTCTCATGATCGAAATCATCTTGATGTAGGGTGGAACCCTAATTAAATCGATCTTTCACGTTTGGAGGGATCCTCTGAGGGAACACGAAGAACACGCGAAGCACAAGGGGAAACACGGGAAAACAAGAGGAATCACTCAACCAACAAGGAATCGATCACACAAGTGCTAGATCACCACACACATAAGAGATCCACAAGATACAAAGTCAACAAAGGTAAGGATACAAAGGAACCGTTCATCTCCGGAGGAGGCCTTGAATCCACGAGGGGATCTTCCCAGATAGGGGTCTTGAATCCGATGGATCTTCTCCTAGACGGAGGTCCCGATCTCCGTGGAGAAGTACCGTGGATGAGCAAAGGCTCTCACACACAAATATGAGCTAATCCAAGCTAACCCTAGAAAGGATGAGGGATGGTCTATTTATAGTCTAGGTTCTCAAAGGGGTAAGTTGGGGCGAACGAGTACATGGGCCTCGGCCCAAACGCTACACACAGGCAGGGCGGTAGTACTTCCGGGAGGGCGGTAGTACCGCTTGAGGTGCTTCAGCCGGTAGTACCGCCTCTGGAGGGCGGTAGTACCGCCGAGGTGCTTCAGCGGTAGTACCGCTTCGGGAGGGCGGTAGTACCGCTCTGGCGCCTGCTCGATTCCTGGAGTTTGTCGGGTTCGGCGGACGTGAGGGCGGATCTCGGCGGTAGTGCCGTCTGCTCGGCTCAGCCGGTAGTACCGCTTGGCTGAGCGAAGTACTTCAGCTGCTGGACTCTGCAGCTCCTCCTCTCGCTCTTGATGTCCCTTTTGAGCTGTAGCTTCTTCTAGGTTGACTCCTTGGTACCTAAGCATGCATAGCATTTCCGTTTGAGGTAGTAACCATGTCTCATGTGAATCGAAAGGGAATTGTGAGAGGAGTGATGTCACCTCGGTTTCAAGAGCTCTTGCACGTGCTCGAGTCATAGGTCCTTGTGGGGTTGGATGTGTCGATGTAGAGTCCATGGGGATGATGGAAGGATGCTCCGCATCATATCCCCTCCCTTCGAAAGGATCCGACCTCGGATCAAGATCTTCATCACCATGGAAAGGCGAGAGGTCTTTGACGTTGAAGGTGTCGCTCACGTTGTACTTGTCGCTTGGTATGTCGAGCTTGTAGGCGTTGTTGTTGTAGTGTGCTAGCACCTTGAAGGGTCCATCGGCTCGAGGTAGAAGTTTGGACTTGCGTTCGTTGGGGAAGCATTCCTTGCGAAGGTGTAGCCACACGAGATCGCCTATGTTGAAGATCATGGGTTGCTTGTTGATGTTGAGCTTGGTCGTTAGTCGTTGTACTTGGCGCTCGATGGTGTGTCTTGTATCTTCATGCATCTTCTTGATGTAGCTTGCACGGGCACTTGCGTCGAGGTTGGTACGCTCTTGTAGAGGAAGAGGTAGAATGTCCAATGGGGACAATGGGTTGAAGCCGTAGACGACCTCGAAGGGAGACTTGCCGATAGTCGAATGTCTTGCACGGTTGTAGGCGTACTCGGCGATGGGTAGACATGCTTCCCACTCCTTGATGTTCTTCTTGATCAACACGCGAAGTAGAGTGGAGAGCGTCCGGTTTGTCACCTCCGTTTGGCCGTCGGTTTGAGGATGGTATGCGGATGAGAACAAGAGCTTGATTCCGAGCTTGGCGCATAGAGTCTTCCAAAAGTAACTCAAGAACTTGACGTCGCGGTCGGAGACGATTGTCTTCGGTACTCCATGGAGGCGCAAGATTTCCCTACAAAAGAGATTTGCAATATGTGAAGCATCGTCTACCTTGTTGCAAGGAATGAAATGTGCCATCTTAGAAAATCGGTCCACAACAACAAACACGGAATCCTTTCCATTTTGAGTTCTAGGCAAACCAAGTACAAAATCCATGCTAATGTCTTCCCAAGGTTGATAAGGAATAGGAAGAGGCATGTAAAGACCATGAGATTGAGCTTTTGACTTAGCTTTGCGGCATGTAGAGCATCGGGTGGTGAAGCGAGAGACATCTCAAACATCTTGGGCCAAAAGTAGTTCTTGGAGGCGTGGCGAAGGTCTTGTCGCGTCCAAAATGTCCCATGAGTCCACCTCCATGAGCCTCTTACAAAAGGAGCAAACGAAGAGAAGACTCGGGTATGCATAGTTTGTTAGCTCTCATAAGATAACCATCCTTGAGGTAATATTGTTCCCAAGATGTATGCGTCAAACATTTAGCATAATGAGGTGCAAAAGATGGATCACTAGCATACAAATCTTTGATATGCTCAAAACCTATAACATTCAACTCAAGTTGGGTGACAAGCATGCATATGCGTGATAGTGCATCGGCAACTACATTTTCCTTGCCCTTAATGTACTTGATCACATATGGAAAAGATTCAATGAATTCACTCCATTTGGCATGACGCTTGTTCAATTTAGTTTGACCTTTTAAGTACTTAAGCGTTTCATGATCGGTATGGATGACAAACTCATGAGGCCTAAGATAATGTTCCCAAATATGTAGCACACGCACTAAAGCATACAATTCTTTGTCATACACGGATAGTTAAGTTGAGCACGGAGAGTTTTTCACTAAAATAAGCAATGACTCGTTTTTCTTGCATTAAAACTCCGCCAATTCGGTACCACTTGCATCACAATGGACCTCAAAAGTTTTGTCAAAATTGGGCAAAGCAAGAATTGGAGCATGAGTAAGCAAAGACTTGAGTTCATCAAAAGCGTTTGATTGCAAAGGTCCCCAAACAAAAGGAGTATTCTTCTTACTCAAAGCATGCAAAGGGCTGCAATAGTGCTAAAGTTTTTCACAAAGCGGCGATAAAACCTACAAGACCAAGGAAACTTCGCACTTGTTGCAAATTGGTGGGTTGGGGCCAAGTTTTAATTGCTTTGATCTTAGTTTCATCAACATGGACACCCTTGGAGGAGACAACGAAACCCAAGAAAACCACTTTGTCAACTCCAAAAGTGCATTTCTTCAAGTTTGCATAAAGACTTTCCTTTCGAAGTGTTTGCAAAACAAGCTTAACGTGATCAAGATGCTCTTTCATGGTTTTGCTAAACACAAGAATGTCATCAAGTAAACCACAACAAATATTCCAATGTATGGGCTAAGTACATGATGCATAAGACGCACAAAAGTTCCGGAGCTTCCGACAAACCCATGGGCATAACCAACCATTCATATAAGCCAAATTTTGTTTTGAAAGGAGTTTTCCATTCATCACCCTCATGAATGCGGATTTGATAATAGCCACTTTTAAGATCAATTTTTGAGAAAAAGTTGGCTCCACTAAGTTCATCAAGCATATCATCTAAGCGAGGAATGGGATGCCTATAGCGCACGGTGATAGCATTTATGGGTCTACAATCGGAGCACAAGCGGAAACTTCCATCGGGCTTAGGCACAAGTATAACGGGCATGGCACAAGGGCTTAAGCTTTCACGTACATGACCGTTGTCGAGTAGTTGTTGTACTTGCCGTTGAATCTCCTTGGTTTCTTCGGGATTGACACGGTAGGGAGCTTTGTTTGGAAGTGGCGCTCCGGGGATGAGGTCGATTCGATGCTCAATGCCTCCAAGAGGAGGTAGACCCGGAGGTAGCTCATCGGGGAAAACATCTTGAAATTCCTGCAAAAGAGATTGAAACACCAAAGGTAGCTCATGAGTGGTGTTAGTTTGTGGTTCTCCATCCTTGCACACTAGGACAAAGTGCATCACACTCGATGGGTTCTCACACACTTCTCTCATCTCATGTTTGGTGGTGAATAGTATGAGGTTTTTCTCTCTAGGCGAAGAGGCGCTCAAATTTGGCTTGTGGCTCTCACTCACTTTTTGGTGGCTCACTTTCTCACTCTTCTCTCTTTGGTTGGTGGCTTGTTTGTCGGCAATCACTTGACTAGGAGACATGGGTCGTAGGACATATTCTTTGCCTTTTATCTTGAAGCTATAGTGGTTTGTACGCCCATTGTGGTAGACACCACGGTCGAATTGCCATGGCCGACCAAGGAGGAGGTGGCAAACGGTCATTGGGACCACATCACACTCCAAAGTGTCTTCATATGCACCTATTTTGAAGGATACTTGGACCGTATGCTCAACTCATATAGTGTCGGAGTCACTTAGCCATTGAACCTTGTATGGTTGCGGATGCTTCTTCTTGACCAATTGGAGCTTGGAGCATAGTTCTTCGCTTGCCAAGTTGTGGCAACTACCTCCATCGATGATGACCTTGACGGATCGTCCATTGATGCCGGCCTTTGTGTGGAAGATGTGGCATCGTTGGTCTTCTTCTTGTTGATGTTGAAGTGTCAAGACCTTGGAGACAACGAGAGCGGGGCTCGTATCTTCATCACAAAAGACTTGATCATCTTCATCCTCATTCACGCCGGTGCATGGCCACTTGCTCAATAGCTTCCATTTCATCTTCACTCATTGAGTCGTATGTGCCATCGTCGTTGAGGATCATGGTGCGCTTGTTGGTGCATTCATAGGACTTGTGGCCTCGGCCGCCGCAAGTGAAACACTTGAAGGAGCTTGTCTTGACGGTCTCATCGGTTGGAGTAGATGATGAAGCACGCGGCTTGAAGTTGCTTGTAGTAGGAGGAGGACGACTTGAACTTGAAGAAGTTTTCTTGTAACTTGACTTGTCGTCGTTGCTTGGAGAAGGCTTGATTGATGTCGAAGTTGGAGTAGTTGTTGAAGCTTGGTTGTTGGAGAAGCCGTGTATCTTGGAGGAGTACTTGGCGTACTTGAAGTCATCTTGTACTTGACGTTCCGCCTTTGTAGCTTGATGCACGAGCTCAATGAGGTTGGAGTAGGGTTGGAAGTCGGCGATCTTCTTGATGGGATGATTGAGTCCATTCAAGAATCGTGCCATTGTTTGCTCATCATCTTCCTTGACATTGGCTCGAATCATGGCAATCTCCATTTCTTTGTAGTATTCTTCAACACTCTTTGTTCCTTGCTTGAGGAGTTGTAGCTTCTTGAAGAGATCACGGTTGTAGTAGTTTGGCACAAAGCGTGCTCGCATGACATCCTTCATTTGAGCCCAAGTGGTGATTGGGGGTTCACCTCTTGCTTGTCGGCGCTCAAGGATTTGTTCCCACCATATGAGCACATAGTCTTGGAACTCAAGTGATGCCATAGCGATCTTCTTCTCTTCCTCATAGTTGTGCAAACGAAAGATTTTGTCGACCTTCAATGCCCATGAGAGGTACTCTTCGGGATCATTGGTTCCATTGAATTTGGGCATTGTGAACTTGAGCTTGCCATAGCGATGTTCTTCATTGTTTTGAGGTCGATGGTGATGATGACGTTCTTGACGTGGAGGGTAATCATCTTCATGTTGCTCTTGGCGAGGAGGAAGTCCATGATCAACTTGCTCTTGTTGACCTTGAGTTGGAGGATGAGCTTGAGGAGCTTGACGTTGCGCACGTGGATGGTAGTTCCTCTCTTGTATTTCTTCTCGAAGGGCTTCCTCTTGATTGCGCCTTTCGCGATTGCGGTTGGCGAGAGCTCGACTTGATGCTTGAAGGGCACGTTCCGCCTCAAGAGCTTGTGCTTCTCGTTGTTGTTGTTGAAGACGTTTAGCCTCGGCGTCTTGTTGCTCTTGGTGTAGGCGCGCTCGTTCTTGTTCTTGTTGGTGACGAAGACGTTGTCGTTCTTGAGCTTGAGCAAACGCCATTTGGCTCGATTGAGGACGAGGAACTTCTTCATGAACTTGCTCTTGGAGATTCTTGTCGTGTAGCGGGTTGCGAGATGCATGACGGTCTTGACGCGCGGCTCGACGAAGAATGTTCGATGACGGTGTACTTGTGTCGGAGAAGGAGTCGTCGGAGTGGCGACTTGAGTGGCTCCGTCTTGAGTGTGAAGAGGTAGAAGTACGCCGGTTCACCAACAAGGCGCGGATCTCGTCCATTCTTGCATCATTCTCTTTCTTGTGCGCGTCGAGTTTGTTGTCGAAGTAATCCCTTGTACGCTTCTCGGAGAGTCGCAAGTCGGTGGAGAGGTTGTCGATGCGTTCGCTCATTGCTTGTTGCTCTTGATGGAGAGCTCGTTGCGCGCCAAAGAGGTGGCTCTTGGTGACGTAGGATGACATGTCGTCGTCTTGCTCGATGAAGAGTGGATTTGTAGAAGAACTTGGCCTATCCATCATTTCAAGCAAATTGTGAGTGGTAGAAGGAGAAGAACTAATACCAATGTACCTTTGACCGAAGTTGAAGATGAATCAAGTTCACTCAAATGCGGACAATGAAATAGCACTATTGGTACCGATCCTTGTCGATTCTCACACCTACACAAGTAAAAGCTTTTGGTGGAGCTTGGTTAGGATGGTGGCACAAAATTGATTGCAATCGTTAGCTTGACTCAAAAATGTTGAAGAAGATTCGCAAATTCGCAAATGTAACAAGTAGACCAAGCAAGTAGTGGTACACGGAAACACACACGCAAATAGATAAATGGGATTGTGCAAACCAAAAGTGAGCCAAAATGTGGAATCCACGAAAATGCTCTTGTTGCACAATACTAGAGAGACGCTTAGCACGATTGCACAATAGGCGGATACGGAGCTTGTGCACAACCTACTAGGCAAAAATGCAACGATCTCTATCCCAAGTATGCTATATGTATGGTATTTCGGTGCAATGATCCAAGATGATCTTATATGACAATCTTAATGTAGTATGATGCTATGGTTCTTGCTTATAAGCTCTTTGCTTATCTTTCTCTTTTGCTTAAAAGCTTGGGTGGCTCTTTCTCTTTTGAGCTCTTTTCTTATGCAAACTTCACGAACCAAGATAGCAATTGTGTATGCGATGACAACTTTGTGACACACAAGTGGATCTCGAGATATGCACCACTATAGTATGGTATGTATGCTATGGAGTATGATCACTAATGTGCACAAGTCACGTTGCCGGCAATACTCAATGGCTAGTCTCGATGGGTAAGCAACGCAAAAGATGGGCTATGATGGTTATCAATGCAATTGCGAGAGATGACAAAGATGTCGTCGAGGTTACCGTCCTTGGCGATGATGAGTCCTTGGCGAAGATGAGCGGTGGTGATGTTGACGTCGAACCGTACCTATATAGCCGAAACACAATAGGACACGGGAACCACAACTCAAATTCTCAAAGAACAAAAGCAACCATGGTGGTAGCGGAAAACGGAGGTGGTATAGTGTATGATGTGTTGAAAGCCCTAGGCAAAGATGCCAATATTGGGAAAATTAGATGGTGTCCAATGGTGTTGTAACCTATCTAGGAGGAAGGAGAATGTCAATAGCTTCTCAACGAGCTAAAGAACGCGAAAATCGGACTCCGGATGTGGAAGTTATGGTGGAAATGGTGAAACTCGGGAAGCTGGAAATGGCCAGGGCGGTAGTACCGCTGGGAAGGGCGGAAGTACCGCTCGAGGGCGGTAGTACCGCTCTGTAGGGCGGTAGTACCGCTCGTGTCGGGATTTTCTCCACTGCTCGAATTGTTTCGCGATTTTGGGGCGGAAATGGGTGATTTCGGTGGCAAAATTCGATGGATTTTGTGGATGGAAAGAGGGGAAACTTGGGGAGATGCTAGATCGACTCGAAACCAAGCAAATCCACGGATCAAAATCAACAAAACATCATCAAACTAACAAATCACAAAAAATTTTGGGGCTATTTTTGTGGGGATTTTCGGGGTTTTAGGACGAAAACAACAAAATCAAGCTAGAAAACACGGGGTAGGGGCTCCAAAAACGTGATCAACGTGGCTCATGATACCATATGATATAGGGTGGAACCCTAATTCGTCGATCTTTCACGTTTGGAGGGGATCCTACAGAGGGAACACGAAGAACACGCGGAAGCACAAGGGGAAACACGGGGAAAACAAGAGGGAATCACTCAACCAACAAGGAATCGATCACACAAGTGCTAGATCACCACACACATAAGAGATCCACAAGATACAAAGTCAACAAAGGTAAGGATACAAAGGAACCGTTCATCTCTCGGAGGAGGCCTTGAATCCACGAGGGGATCTTCCCGTATAGGGGTCTTGAATCCGATGGATCTTCTCCTAGACGGAGGTCCTGATCTCCGTGGAGAAGTACCGGTGGATGAGCAAAGGCTCTCACACACAAATATGAGCTAATCCAGTGCTAACCCTAGAAAGGATGAGGGGATGGTCTATTTATAGTCTAGGTTCTCAAAGGGGTAAGTTGGGGGCGAAACGAGTACATGGGCCTCGGCCCGAAACGCTGCACACAGGCAGGGCGGTAGTACCGCTCGGGAGGGCGGTAGTACCGCTTGAGGTGCTTCAGCGGTAGTACCGCTCTGGAGGGCGGTAGTACCGCTCGAGGTGCTTCAGCGGTAGTACCGCTCGGGAGGGCGGTAGTACCGCTCTGGCGCCGTTCGATTCCTGGAGTTTGTCGGGTTCGGCGGACGTAGAGCGGATCTCGAGCGGTAGTGCCGCCTGGCTCGGCTCAGCGGTAGTACCGCTTGGCTGGAGCGGTAGTACCGCTCGCGCTGGACTCTGCAGCTCCTCCTCTCGCTCTTGATGTCCCTTTTGAGCTGTAGCTTCTTCTAGGTTGACTCCTTGGTACCTAAGCATGCATAGCATTTCCGTTTGAGGTAGTAACCATGTCTCATGTGAATCGAAAGGGAATTGTGAGAGGAGTGATGTCACCTCGGTTTCAAGAGCTCTTGCACGTGCTCGAGTCATAGGTCCTTGTGGGGTTGGATGTGTCGATGTAGAGTCCATGGGGATGATGGAAGGATGCTCCGCATCACATCTCCACCGTGTTCCTCATGTGTAATAAGAGCCAAAGTCTCCTCATCATAGTCACTAGCGGACTCATACCCAACATCCTCAGTAGCAATCATCACACGCTGGGATTTGCATTCTCTCGCAAAATGTCCTCTTCCCTTACAACGACGACAAATAATATCACTTGTGTTCCCTGTTGACGCCATGGAAGAAGAGCTCTGTGCAGGCCCGGCAGGTGTGCTCTTGGCAGATAGTGGTGGTTGTGACTGCTTTCTTGTATCACGGTTGGAGGTGGCACCTGAAGGAGGTGATGGTGCAGTGGAAGTAGATGATGCACGTGGTGTCCACGATGAAGGTCGACCTGCAGAAAAGTTAGTGCGCGCCAATGCCTGTCGATCCTGCACTTCACGTTCAGCTTTACAAGCAAGATGGAATAAAAGAGTGATATTATTATAATCCTTATAGTCTAGAATGGTCTAAATCTCTCTATTTAATCCACCCAGAAAACGTGCAAGCATAGCTTCATTCTCCTCAACAATACCACATCTAATCAAGCCAGTTTGTAATTCCTGATAATATTCTTCTACAGAATTTTTTCCTTGTCTTAAACGCTGCAATTTTTGAAGTAATTCACGTTGACAATATGGTGGAACCCAACGAGTACGCATAGCAGTTTTCAAAGCAGCCCAAGTAGCTGGACAGGATATAATCTACAATGTTCAGACCACCAAACACATGCAAAGCTAGTGAAAGCACAAACAGCAGCAGGAACACGTCTCTCCTCAGGATATTGTAAACATGTAAATCGTTGTTCAGTTTCTAACTCCCAAGTAAGATATATATCAGGAACATATCTACCCTCAAATGGTGGAATATTCAATTTCAGTTTAGGGAGATGGTCATGATCTCGTACCTGAGGGGGAGCCCTAACATTGCCATTATTTGCATGTGGACGACCTGGTGGTTGTGGTGCTGGTGGTTGCACGTAGTTCTGATGTTGATCAACCTCATCCTCGTAATCTTCCACATAATCATCCTCGTCGGTACCAGCAGCAGAAGTAGCAGGAGCCAAAGAAGCACCAACAGCAGTAGCAGCGGCACCAGAATTTTGTCCTGGCTCAATAGGAACACGCTGAGCTCGTCCATACTGATTCGGAAGGGGGCGTAGTTGTTGTCGTTGCAGAGGTGCAATAGGTGCAGCCGGCGGTGGTTGTGGAAAACGCGCGAGCAATTCATCAAACTTGCTATCAAGCTTTGTTTCAAACGTCTTCTCAATGCCATCTATCTTCTCCATGGCCTCGTCAAATCTGTTTACCACATCTTGCACCTGTCCAATCATCATTTGCTGAAACTTATCATGTAGCTGTTTGTTTGTCAGGTTCTCCCAATCAGTCTCATCGGCCTGTGTTCCTGCCATGGTTAGCAGCAATAGAAACACACAAGAATATGATCCTACAGACTACTAGGAAGTGGTGGTGGTGGTGTGGTGGACAGTCACAAATCCGTGAAGCAAATCTCAAATTCTTACCAGTTCTTACCCAGCAGCAGGTGGTGATCGGCAACCGTTGTAGTCAAAACTCTCAAAGCTTGGCTATAGCGATTACCAGGAGAATCAAACGCATACGGCGAGATGTATGTGGAGCTGGGAAGGCTTATAATATGGTAGCAAAAAGGGTCAGCAATAATCAAATCAGAGATGCAAAGTTGAATAAACGCTCAACGACGGTACTGTGCTGGTCCTAGGCTAGACCGTGCTAGAGACGCGAGCCTAGAACACTAACAAAATCACGACGCTGCACGTAAACAAAGGAAAAGTACACTCTGAATTTTTTTTTCGCTCTTTTTTTTCGCGCTTTTTTTTTGCTCTGCTCTTTTTTTTGCGAAAAATCACTATAATGGCGAGTGTCTCAAAACTCTTCCCAGGTCAAACTGACAGGATGGGCACGAAATTTTTTCGACCAAATTTTTTTTTCGACTGCCTGGACCCAAAAACTAGAAACGGGTCAAAAAAACTTTCTATAACGGCGACTGGCTCAATACGCTTAGAAACACCTAAAAATAGGATAGCCAGAAAATTTTTTATCCCGTGCGTTTTTGGAAAATTTTGGGCCTAAACGGAGGGTGGTTTCCGGACGACCAAATTTTTTGGAAAAGATTGCTGGAATCCGAAACCTACTCAGACAAGGAAACACGAATCGGAAATTAGATGGATCCCGAAAACAAATCGAATACGCAAGGAACTCGGATTGGTGGTGGATATATGGTGGTGGTATATGGCAACGGTGGTGGTATATGGCAGCGGTGGTGGTATATGGATACGGATTCGAAGCGGTGGCGGATAAGCGGTGGTGGTAGATGGCAGGGCGATGATGATGGTGCGGCGGCGTGACAACTTATGACCGAACTCAAACTCTAAAAGACTAGACTCTAAGACCAGCAACTAGACACGACGATGCAAGCGCAAATTCAACAACGCAAATACTGAAAAAGATTATGCAAAGGCTCAGATTGGTTCGGATATGATGACCTAACCCTAATTTTTTTGGCTTTTTCTTGGACTGTAGGTATGAAGAACAGACTCGATCTAAACTACGAAAAACTGTAAAATCTCACCGAGCAACCCGGAAATCTGATACCACTTGATAGAGGCAGAGGTGTCCGTCTTTCGATGAGATGGTGGATTTCGCTTTGGTGGAAGTCGACTTTGACGATCCGACTACGAAGGCAGCGAGGACGTCGCGCTTAGCAATCGCTAAACCAACTCCGAGAGGTTATTGACCACGCCGAGCACGATCAACCTGACCACGAGGGTCTATTTCCTGCGAGCAAACGAAGAACAAGCAAGAAACTGAGATTGCAATCTGGATATTGCGAATATAAGATGAAAGCTTTATTGATCAAGGTGGGGTTCTGTGGCGCCTTTGTCCAGTCGTTGAACACAAACGGCACGCGAAGTTGCAGCTATGGCGAACTTTTGATCTAAACAAAACCCAAAGTCTAAACGGTGCCCTAAGGGCTGTATATATGGAGGAAGAGGGGGAGAATTTCGTGGCCCTTGGTGGAGGGGTCCGAAACTAACCCTATCTCTTGTTTCCCCACACATACGGACTCTAAAAATAGCCTATACTAATGTATTTCGAAATTACATGGGCCTGGCCCTATAATAAGGTGACGCGGCACCTAGAATAGCCTCTGGACGAAATTTATGAAGTGGCATCTTGTATATTTCGTCCAAGGCTTCATGCACTCATTATGGTGGCTTCAAAGTCCTGAAATCATCACTTGTAACTCCATTCTTGTCCCCCTTGCGCATGCCATCATCTCCATGCTTGTTCTTGCTCCAATGTTCATCCTTCTCCAAGCTAGGCCCTTCATTTGTAAGCAAAACAAATGTATCCAATTTAGGCAGCATCATATTCTCATGAACATTAGAATCATTACCAAGAAACGATAGTACCTGGTAATTTAGTTGGCGTGCGCGAGCTCTAGTAATTGGTCCAGTATGTATAGCAGCAGGGGCTGTGGTTGTAACAATGGTATTGATGTCCTCATCAAGTGTCGCTCACGTTGTACTTGTCGCTTGGTAGGTCGAGCTTGTAGGCATTGTTGTTGTAGCGCGCTAACACCTTCAAGGGTCCGTCGGCTCGGGGTAGTAGTTTGGACTTGCGTTCGTTGGGGAAGCGTTCCTTGCGAAGGTGTAGCCACACGAGATTGCCTATGTTGAAGATCATGGGTTGCTTGTTGATGTTGAGCTTGGTCGCTAGTCGTTGTACTTCGCGCTCGATGGTGTGTCTTGTCTCTTCATGCATCTTCTTGATATAGCTTTCACGGGCACTTGCGTCGAGGTTGGTGCGCTCTTGTAGAGGTAGAGGTAAAATGTCCAATGGGAACAATGGATTGAAGCCGTAGACAACCTCGAAAGGGGACTTGCCGGTCGTCGAGTGTCTTGCGCGGTTGTAGGCGTACTCGGCGATGGGTAGACACGCCTCCCACTCCTTGATGTTCTTCTTGATCAACACGCGAAGTAGAGTCGATAGCGTTCGGTTCGTCACCTCCGTTTGGCCGTCGGTTTGAGGATGGTATGCGAATGAGAAGAAGAGCTTGATTCCGAGCTTGGCGCATAGGGTCTTCCAAAAGTAACTCAGGAACTTGACGTCGCGGTCGGAGACGATTGTCTTTGGTACTCCATGGAGGCGCAAGATTTCCCTACAAAAGAGATTTGCAATATGTGAAGCATCGTTTACCTTGTTGCAACGAATGAAATGTGCCATTTTAGAAAATCTATCCACAACAACAAACACGGAATCCTTTCCATTTTGAGTTCTAGGCAAACCAAGTACAAAGTCCATGCTAATGTCTTCCCAAGGTTGATAAGGAATAGGAAGAGGCATGTAAAGACCATGAGATTGAGCTTTTGACTTAGCTTTGCGGCATGTTGAGCATCGGGTGGTTGATGAGGACATGACTACCTTGGATAAGACCAAAAATATTGCATACATGCATATTTGTCAGGTGATTTCTAGTGCAAACTATTCAATAATGTATTTATGTTATCCAGAACAAAAATACTTCACATACTTTTGTGTTTTGTCTAATTGCAGGTGTATGGGACATTTGTACAATCCACATATGAAGATAAGGGAAAAGGAAAAGTTTAGGTGCTGTTCAAAAAGTCTTCTCACGTCACTTTTGGGCCAAGAGAAGATAGAGTCCAAGTCTCTCACGTTCTGGATTCAGATTTGGACTGCACAGACATACTTGACTCAAAACGCCAACAACTTTTTCATACGGACTCCGAATTGGGTGATTCTTTCTATGTTGGAAAGTAGATTTCATGGTCTTTCCAGCACAATTGGAATCACCTTAAAAGCCGTCCGGAGCGTTGAGTTATGGACGAAACAATCTGACGCTGCACCAGAATCCGAGTCAAACTACAAGTCCAAAGGTGTTACGTCACCTCCACTTGGGCCCATTGGCCTTGTACGACCTAGGGTTAGTTTTAGGCTGCCTTGGGACGTTCTCCCACCTCCTTGGCCGTCACCCCTTACTCCTATATAAGTAGATCCATCGAGTTGCTTTTTCCTTGGGATTTGTTTAGTTAAAAGTTAGCCATTGCAACTTCGTGTACTTCGTTTGTGTCCAACGACCAGACCAAGACCGCTTACGGATCCCCACCTTTATCAATACTTCATACATACTCGAAATATTCAGATTGCTTTTATCATATTCTTGCTTGTTCTTCGATTGCTTGCAGGAATAGACCTTCGTGGTCAGGTTGATCGTGCTCCGGCGTGGTCAATAACCTCTCGGAGTTGGTTTAGCGATTGCTAAGGCGCAACGTCGTGCACGTTTGTAGTCGGATCGTCAAAGTCGTCTCCACCAAATCGATAGTTATCATCTCATCGAAAGATCGGGACACCCCGCCACTATCAAGTGGTGAGGACATGACTACCTTGGATAAGACCAAAAATATTGCATACATGCATATTTGTCAGGTGATTTCTAGTGCAAACTATTCAATAATGTATTTATGTTATCCAGAACAAAAATACTTCACATACTTTTGTGTTTTGTCTAATTGCAAGTGTATGGGACATTTGTACAATCCACATATGAAGATAAGGGAAAAGGAAAAGTTTAGGTGCTATTCAAAAAGTCTTCTCACGTCACTTTTGGGCCAAGAGAAGATAGAGTCCAGGTCTCTCACGTTCTGGATTCAGATTCGGACTGCACAGACATACTTGATTCAAAACGTCAACAACTTTTTCATACGGACTCCGAATTGGGTGATTCTTTTTTTGTTGGAAAGTAGATTTCGTGCTCTTTCCAGCACAATTGGAATCACCTTAAAAGCCATCTGGAGCGTTGAGTTATGGACGAAACAATCTGACGCTACACCAGAATCCGAGTCAAACTACAAGTCCAAAGGTGTTACGTCACCTCCACTTGGGCCCATTGGCCTTGTACGACCTAGGGTTAGTTTTAGGCTGCCCTGGGACGTTCTCCCACCTCCTTGGCCGTCACCCCTTGCTCCTATATAAGTAGATCCATCTAGTAGCTTTTTCCTTGGGATTTTTTTAGTTAAAAGTTAGCCATTGCAACTTCGTGTACTTCGTTTGTGTCCAACGACCAGATCAAGACCGCCTACGGATCCCCACCTTTATCAATACTTCATACATACTCGTAATATTCAGATTGCTTTTATCATATTCTTGCTTGTTCTTCGATTGCTTGCAGGAATAGACCTTTGTGGTCAGGTTGATCATTCTCCGGCGTGGTCAATAACCTCTCGGAGTTGGTTTAGCGATTGCTAAGGCGCGACATCGTGCACGTTTGTAGTCGGATCGTCAAAGTCGTCTCCACCAAATCGATAGTTATCATCTCATCGAAAGATCGGGACACACCGCCTCTATCAAGTGGTGAGGACATGACTACCTTGGATAAGACCAAAATATTGCATACATGCATATTTGTCGGTGATTTCTAGTGCAAACTATTCAATAATGTATTTATGTTATCCGAACAAAAATACTTCACATACTTTTGTGTTTTGTCTAATTGCAGGTGTATGGGACATTTTACAATCCACATATGAAGATAAGGAAAAGGAAAAGTTTAGGTGCTGTTCAAAAAGTCTTCTCACGTCACTTTTGGGCCAAGAGAAGATAGAGTCCAAGTCTCTCACGTTCTGGATTCAGATTCGGACTGCACAGACATACTTGACTCAAAACGCCAACAACTTTTTCATACGGACTCCGAATTGGGTGATTCTTTTTATATTGGAAAGTAGATTTCATGCTCTCTCCAGCACAATTGGAATCACCTTAAAAGCCGTCCGGAGCGTTGAGTTATGGACGAAACAATCTGACGCTGCACCAGAATCCGAGTCAAACTACAAGTCCAAAGGTGTTACGTCACCTCCACTTGGGCCCATTGGCCTTGTACGACCTAGGGTTAGTTTTAGGCTGCCTTGGGACGTTCTCCCACCTCCTTGGCCGTCACCCCTTGCTCCTATATAAGTAGATCCATCGAGTTGCTTTTTCTTGGGATTTGTTTAGTTAAAGTTAGCCATTGCAACTTCTTGTACTTCGTTTGTGTCGAACGACCAGACCAAGACACTTACGGATCCCCACCTTTATCAATACTTCATACATACTCGAAATATTCAGATTGCTTTTATCATATTCTTGCTTGTTCTTGATTGCTTGCAGGAATAGACCATCGTGGTCGAGTTGATGCGTGCTCGGCGTGGTCAATAACCTCTCGGAGTTGGTTTAGCGATTGCTAAGGCGCAACATCGTGCACGTTTGTAGTCGGATCGTCAAAGTCGTCTCCACCACATCGATAGTTATCATCTCATCGAAAGATCGGGACACCCCGTGATAGAGGCAGAGGTGTCCCGTCTTTCGATGAGATGGTGGATTTCGCTTTGGTAGAAGTCGACTTTGACGATCCGACTCGAAGCGCAGCGAGGACGCCGCGCCTTAGCAATCGCTAAACCAACTCGAGAGGTTATTGATCACGCCGAGCACGATCAACCCGACCACGAGGGTCTATTTCCGCGAGCAAACGAAGAACAAGCAAGAAACTGAGATTGCAATCTGGATATTGCGAATATAAGATGAAAGCTTTATTGATCAAGGTGGGGTTCTGTGGACGCTTTGTCCGTCGTTGAACACAAACGGCACGCCGGTTGCAGCTATGGCGAACTTTTGATCTAAACAAAACCCAAAGTCTAAACGGTGCCCTAAGGGCTGTATATATGGAGGAAGAGGGGAGAATTTCGTGGCCCTTGGTGGAGGGGTCCAAACTAACCCTATCTCTTGTTTCCCCACACATACGGACTCTAAAAATAGCCTATACTAATGTATTTCGAAATTACATGGGTCTGGCCCAATAATAAGGTGACGAGCACCTAGAATAGCCTCTGGACGAAATTTATGAAGTGGCATCTTGTATATTTCGTCCAAGGCTTCATGCACTCATTATGGTGGCTTCAAAGTCCTGAAATCATCACTTGCAACTCCATTCTTGTCCCCTTAGCATGCCATCATCTCTATGCTTGTTCTTGCTCCAATGTTCATCCTTCTCCAAGCTAGGCCCTTCATTTGTAAGCAAAACAAATGTATCCAATTTAGGCAGCATCATATTCTCATGAACATTAGAATCATTACCAAGAAACGAAAGTACCGGTAATTTAGTTGGCGTCTTGAGCTCTAGTAATTGGTCCAAGATGTATAGCAGCAGGGGCTGTGGGTGTAACAATGGTATTGATGTCCTCATCATCCTCCCTTCTTGAAATGAAGTCGCCCTCGACGGAAGTTCATCTTCCTCACCCAAATATGGCTTCAAATCTGCAATGTTAAAAGTGGGACTAACCCCAAAATCTGTAGGCAGCTCAAGTTTATATGCATTATCATTTACTTTCTCCAACACCTTAAAGGGACTAGCAGCACGTGGCATTAGCTTTGATTTGCGCAAATCAGAAATCTATCCTTACGCAAATGTAACCAAACAAGATCTCCGGTGCAAACACAACATGTTTTCTACCCTTATCTCCAAAGAAGTTTATTGATAGAGGCGAGGTGTCCCGCCTTTCGATGAGATGGTGGATTTCGCTTTGGTGGAAGTCGACTTTGACGATCCGACTACTGAACGTCACGAGGACGTCGCGCCTTAGCAATCGCTAAACCAACTCGTAGAGGTTATTGACCACGCCGAGCACGATCAACCCGACCACGAGGGTCTATTTCCTGCGAGCAAACGAAGAACAAGCAAGAAACTGAGATTGCAATCTGGATATTGCGAATATAAGATGAAAGCTTTATTGATCAAGGTGGGGTTCTGTGGCGCTTTGTCCAGTCGTTGAACACAAACGAAATGCTGGAAGTTGCAGCTATGGCGAACTTTTGATCTAAACAAAACCCAAAGTCTAAACGGTGCCCTAAGGGCTGTATATATGGAGGAAGAGGGGGAGAATTTCGTGGCCCTTGGTGGAGGGGTCCGAAACTAACCCTATCTCTTGTTTCCCCACACATACGGACTCTAAAAATAGCCTATACTAATGTATTTCGAAATTACATGGGTCTGGCCCAATAATAAGGTGACGCAGCACCTAGAATAGCCTCTGGACGAAATTTATGAAGTGGCATCTTGTATATTTCGTCCAAGGCTTCATGCACTCATTATGGTGGCTTCAAAGTCCTGAAATCATCACTTGCAACTCCATTCTTGTCCCCCTTGCGCATGCCATCATCTCTATGCTTGTTCTTGCTCCAATGTTCATCCTTCTCCAAGCTAGGCCCTTCATTTGTAAGCAAAACAAATGTATCCAATTTAGGCAGCATCATATTCTCATGAACATTAGAATCATTACCAAGAAACGAAAGTACCGGTAATTTAGTTGGCGTCTTGCGAGCTCTAGTAATTGGTCCAAGATGTATAGCAGCAGGGCTGTGGGTGTAACAATGGTATTGATGTCCTCATCATCCTCCCCTTCTTGAAATGAAGTCGTCCTCGACGGAAGTTCATCTTCCTCACCCAAATATGGCTTCAAATCTGCAATGTTAAAAGTGGGACTAACCCCAAAATCTGTAGGCAGCTCAAGTTTATATGCATTATCATTTACTTTCTCCAACACCTTAAAGGGACTAGCAGCACGTGGCATTAGCTTTGATTTGCGCAAATCAGGAAATCTATCCTTACGCAAATGTAACCAAACAAGATCTCCAGGTGCAAACCAACATGGTTTCTACCCTTATCTCCAAGGCAAGTTTATTGATAGAGGCGAGGTGTCCCGTCTTTCGATGAGATGGTGGATTTCGCTTTGGTGGAAGTCGACTTTGACGATCCGACTACGAACGTGCGAGGACGTCGCGCCTTAGCAATCGCTAAACCAACTCGTAGAGGTTATTGACCACGCCGAGAACACGATCAACCCGACCACGAGGGTCTATTTCCTGCGAGCAAACGAAGAACAAGCAAGAAACTGAGATTGCAATCTGGATATTGCGAATATAAGATGAAAGCTTTATTGATCAAGGTGGGGTTCTGTGGCGCCTTTGTCAGTCGTTGAACACAAACGGCACGCGAAGTTGCAGCTATGGCGAACTTTTGATCTAAACAAAACCCAGTCTAAACGGTGCCCTAAGGGCTGTATATATGGAGGAAGAGGGGGTGAATTTCGTGGCCCTTGGTGGAGGGGTCCGAAACTAACCCTATCTCTTGTTTCCCCACACATACGGACTCTAAAAATAGCCTATACTAATGTATTTCGAAATTACATGGGCCTGGCCCAATAATAAGGTGACGCAGCACCTAGAATAGCCTATGGACGAATATTATGAAGTGGCATCTTGTATATTTCGTCCAAGGCTTCATGCACTCATTATGGTGGCTTCAAAGTCCTGAAATCATCACTTGTAACTCCATTCTTGTCCCCTTAGCATGCCATCATCTCCATGCTGGTTCTTGCTCCAATGTTCATCCTTCTCCAAGCTAGGCCCTACATTTGTAAGCAAAACAAATGTATCCAATTTAGGCAGCGTCATATTCTCATGAACATTAGAATCATTACCAAGAAACGAAAGTACCGGTAATTTAGTTGGCGTCTTGAGCTCTAGTAATTGGTCCAAGATGTATAGCAGCAGGGGGCTGTGGGTGTAACAATGGTATTGATGTCCTCATCATCCTCCCTTCTTGAAATGAAGTCGTCCTCGACGGAAGTTCATCTTCCTCACCCAAATATGGCTTCAAATCTGCAATGTTAAAAGTGGGACTAACCCCAAAATCTGCAGCAGCTCAAGTTTATATGCATTATCATTTACTTTCTCCAACACCTTAAAGGGACCAGCAGCACGTGGCATTAGCTTTGATTTGCGCAAATCAGAAATCTATCCTTACATAAATGTAACCAAACAAGATCTCCGGTGCAAACACAACATGTTTTCTACCCTTATCTCCAAGCAAGTTTATATTTAGCATTCATACGCTCAATGTTTTCCTTAGTTAACTCATGCATTTTTAAAATCAATTCAGCACGTTCTTTAGCATCAAAATTAACCTTCTCCGAAGATGGAAGAGGCAACAAATCAATAGGTGCACGAGGTAGGAAACCATACACAACTTCAAAAGGGCACATCTTAGTAGTAGAATGCAATGAACGATTATAAGCAAATTCAATATGAGGCAAGCATTCCTCCCACATTTTCTTATTTTTCTTTAGAACAGCCCTAAGCATAGTAGACAATGTTCTATTGACTAATTCAGTTTGCCCATCAGTTTGGGGGTGACAAGTAGTACTAAAAAGCAGTTTAGTCCCCAACTTAGCCCATAAACTTCTCCAAAAGTGGCTAAGAAATTTAGTATCACGATCTGAAACAATAGTATTTGGCACACCATGCAAGCGAATAATTTCACGAAAGAACAAATCAGCAACATTGACAAACATCATCGCTTTTATGACATGGTATAAAGTGTGCCATTTTCGAGAATCTATCCACGACAACAAATATGCTATCCCTCCCCTTCTTTGTTCTAGGTAAACCTAAAACAAAGTCCATCGATATATCCTCCCAAGGGACACTAGGCACCGGCAAAGGCATATATAAACCATGAGGATTGAGTCGTGACTTAGCTTTTTGACATGTAGTGCAGCGAGCAATAAAACGCTCAACATCCCATCTCATCTTTGGCCAAAAGAAATGTGTAGCAAGTACGTCCTCCGTCTTCTTCACGCCAAAGTGTCCCATTAATCCTCCTCCATGCGCCTCCTGCAACAACAAAAGACGAACGGAGCTACCGGAATGCATAGCTTGTTAGCACGAACACAAATCCATCATTAACGACAAACTTGTTCCATGTTCTTCCTTCTTTACAATTCTGCAATACATCTTTAAAATCAGCATCATGCACATATTGATCTTTGATGGTCTCCAAACCAAATATTTTGAAGTCAAGTTGTGAAAGCATAGTATAGCGACGAGACAATGCATCAGCAATAACATTTTCTTTACCCTTCTTGTGTTTAATGACATAAGGGAAAGTCTCAATGAATTCAACCCATTTAGCATGTCTACGATTCAGTTTAGCTTGACTTTTAATATGTTTCAAAGATTCATGATCGTAATGTATAACAAATTCTTTGGGCCATAAATAATGTTGCCATGTTTCTAAAGTCCGAACAAGAGCATATAATTCTTTATCATAAGTAGAATAATTCAGACTAGGCCCACTCAATTTTTCAGAAAAATACGCAACAGGTTTGCCATCTTGTAATAACACACCTCCTAATCCAATTCCACTAGCATCACATTCAAGCTCAAAAGTCTTAGTAAAATCAGGAAGTTGGAGTAAAGGAGCATGTGTCAACTTATCTTTCAACACCGTGAAGGCTTCTTCCTGTGCGGTACCCCAAACAAAAGGCACATCCTTCTTTGTAAGCTCATTGAGAGGTGCAGCAATGGTGCTGAAATCTCTCACAAAACGCCTATAGAAACCAGCGAGACCAAGGAAACTCCTCACTTGTGTGACCGTTTTGGGCTGCGGCCAACTCTCAATAGCTTCAATCTTGGCTTTATCAACTTCAATTCCCTGTGGAGTAACAACATAGCCAAGAAAAGATACTCGGTCGGTGCAAAAGGTGCACTTCCCAAGGTTACCAAACAAACGTGCATCACGTAGAGCATTAAAAACAGCACGTAAATGTTCCAAATGTTCTTCCAAAGATTTGCTATAAATCAGTATATCATCAAAATAAACTACCACAATTTTTTTTTTTTTTTTTTTTGGAAACCAACCTCTTCTACGGACGGCAAAAGATTGCTGGAATCCGAAACCTACTCAGACAAGGAAACACGAATCGGAAAACTAGATGGATCCCGAAAACAAACCTAATATGCAAGGGACTCGGATTGGTGATGATATATGGCAGCGGTGGTGGTATATGGATACGGATTCAAGCGGTGGCGGAGTAAGCGGTGGTGGTATATGGATACGGATTCGAGCGGTGGTGCGGCGGCGGCGTGACAACTTATGACCGTAACTCAAACTCTAAAAGACTAGACTCTAAGACCAGCAACTAGACACGACGATGCAACCGCAAATTCAACAATGCAAATACTGTAAAAGATTATGCAAAGGCTCGAGACTGGTTCGGATAGGATGAACTAACCCTAATTTTTTTTTGGCTTTTTCGTGGACTATAGGTATGAAGACAGACTCGATCTAAACTACGGTAAAAGCTGTAAAATCTCACCGAGCAACCCGGAAATCTGATACCACTTGATAGAGGCAGAGGTGTCCCGCCTTTCGATGAGATGGTGGATTTCGCTTTGGTGGAAGTCGACTTTGACGATCCGACTCTGAACGTCAGCGAGGACGTCGCGCTTTAGCAATCGCTAAACCAACTCCGAGAGGTTATTGACCACGCCGAACACGATCAACGACCACGAGGGTCTATTTCCTGCGAGCAAACGAAGAACAAGCAAGAAACTGAGATTGCAATCTGGATATTGCGAATATAAGATGAAAGCTTTATTGATCAAGGTGGGGTTCTGTGGCGCCTTTGTCCGGTCGTTGAACACAAACGGCACGCGCAGCGAAGTTGCAGCTATGGCGAACTTTTGATCTAAACAAAACCCAAGTCTAAACGGTGCCCTAAGGGCTGTATATATGGAGGAAGAGGGGTGAATTTCGTGTCCCTTGGTGGAGGGGTCCAAACTAACCCTATCTCTTGTTTCCCCACACATACGGACTCTAAAATAGCCTATACTAATGTATTTCGAAATTACATGGGCCTGGCCCAATAATAAGGTGACGCAGCACCTAGAATAGCCTATGGACTAATATTATGAAGTGGCATCTTGTATATTTCGTCCAAGGCTTCATGCACTCATTATGGTGGCTTCAAAGTCCTGAAATCATCACTTGTAACTCCATTCTTGTCCCCTTGCGCATGCCATCATCTCCATGCTGGTTCTTGCTCCAATGTTCATCCTTCTCCAAGCTAGGCCCTACATTTGTAAGCAAAACAAATGTATCCAATTTAGGCAGCGTCATATTCTCATGAACATTAGATTCATTACCAAGAAACGAAAGTACACGTAATTTAGTTGGCGTCTTGTGAGCTCTAGTAATTGGTCCAGTATGTATAGCGGCAGGGGCTGTGGGTGTAACAATGGTATTGATGTCCTCATCAGCTTTCAATACCGTGAAGGCTTCTTCCTGTGCGGTACCCCAAACAAAAGGCACATCCTTCTTTGTAAGCTCGTTGAGAGGTGCAGCAATGGTGCTGAAATCTCTCACAAAACGCCTATAGAAACCAGCGAGGCCAAGGAAACTCCTCACTTGTGTGACCGTTTTGGGCTGCGGCCAACTCTCAATAGCTTCAATCTTGGCTTTATCAACTTCAATTCCCTGTGGAGTAACAACATAGCCAAGAAAAGATACTCGGTCGGTGCAAAAGGTGCACTTCCCAAGGTTACCAAACAAACGTGCATCACGTAGAGCATTAAAAACAGCACGTAAATGTTCCAAATGTTCTTCCAAAGATTTGCTATAAATCAGTATATCATCAAAATAGACTACCACAAATCGTCCAATGAAAGCACGTAAAACTTCGCTCATTAATCTCATGAAAGTACTAGGTGCATTAGTTAACCCAAAAGGCATGACTAACCACTCATATAATCCAAACTTAGTTTTAAATGCTGTTTTCCATTCATCTCCCAATTTCATACGAATTTGATGGTATCCACTACGAAATCAACTTTGGAGAATATTGTAGAGCCACTCAATTCATCAAGCATATCATCTAGCCTAGGAATAGGGTGACGATAACGAATAGTAATATTATTGATGCCTCTACAATCAACGCACATACGTGGACGTACCATCCTTTTTCGCACTAGAATAATAGGAACAGCACAAGGACTAAGGGATTCGCAGATATAACCTTTGTCGAGCAGCTCCTGTACTTGACGATAATCTCCTTCGCCTCCTCCGGATTGGTACGGTATGGTGCACGGTTGGGTAATGATGCACCGAATTAAGTCAATTTGATGCTCAATCCTCGAATAGGTGGTAATCCGGTGGCACGCCTTGTGGAAAGACGTCCGAACTCCCAAAATGTTAGTGACAAAGAGGGGCAAAGAGGAAGGCACGTCCTCGAATGAAAATAATGCCTCTTTGCACACAAAAGCATAGCAAATAGATTTGCAAAAATCTAGCTCATCAATATCGATATGGTGGCAAGTAAACATGCACTTTTCAATTTAATTTCGAAACAACAAGAGATGGTTTATTATTAGGCTTCATGTGTTGCTCAAATTCTTTTGCCACAATCTGATTTTCACTCTTATTTTCTCCTGTTTTGCTTTATTAGCTCTATTAAGATCATCTTTCAAAATGGACTCAGGAGTCATAGGAAGCAAAGTAATATTTTTATCCTTATGAACAAGAGTATACTGATTGTTTCTACCATGGTGTACAAAATTTTATCAAATTGCCATGGTCTACCAAGTAACAAGGAACATGCTTGCATAGGTACCACATCACAATCAACATAATCAGCATATGTAGAGATACTAAAATGCACACTAACAAGACGTGTTACCTTAACCTTGCCGCTGTTGTTGAACCATTGGATGTAGTAAGGATGTGGATGTGGTCTTGTGGTGAGAGATAGCTTCTCCACCATCTCCATGCTAACCAAGTTGTTGCAGCTCCCTCCATCTATGATGACGCTGAATAGAACGTTCCTTCACAACTCCTTTGTATGGAACAAATTATGCCTCTGATTTTGCTCAGCTTGTGTAACCTGCACACTCAAAACACGTTGAGCAACTAAACATTCATACCGTCAAAGATCTTCAAGAGCCATGTATTGTGTCTCATGATCGTAATCATCTCCACCGTGTTCCTCATGTGTAATAAGAGCCAAAGTCTCCTCATCATTGTCACTAGCGGACTCATACCCACCATCCTCGTAGCAATCATCACACGCTGAGATTTGCATTCTCTCAAAAATGTCCTCTTCCCTTACAACGACGACAAATAATATCACTTGTGTGCAATAACACACCTCTAATCCAATTCCACTAGCATCACATTCAAGCTCAAAAGTCTTAGTAAAATCAGGAAGTTGGAGTAAAGGAGCATGTGTCAACTTATCTTTCAACACCGTGAAGGCTTCTTCCCGTATGGTACCCCAAACAAAAGGCACATCCTTCTTTGTAAGCTCATTGAGAGGTGCAGCAATGGTGCTGAAATCTCTCACAAAACGCCTATAGAAACCAGCGAGACCAAGGAAACTCCTCACTTGTGTGACCGTTTTGGGCTGCGCCAACTCTCAATAGCTTCAATCTTGGCTTTATCAACTTCAATTCCTGTGGAGTAACAACATAGCCAAGAAAAGATACTCGGTCGGTGCAAAAGGTGCACTTCCCAAGGTTACCAAACAAACGTGCATCACGTAGAGCATTAAAAACAACACGTAAATGTTCCAAATGTTCTTCCAAAGATTTGCTATAAATCAAGATATCATCAAAATAAACTACCACAATTTTTTTTTTTTTTTGAAACCAACCTCTTCTACGGACGGCAAAAGATTGCTGGAATCAAAACCTACTCGAGACAAGGAAACACGAATCGGAAAACTAGATGGATCCCAAAACAAACCTAATATGCAAGGGACTCGGATTGGTGATGATATATGGCAGCGGTGGTGGTATATGGATACGGATTGAAGCGGTGGCGGAGTAGCGGTGGTGGTATATGGATACGGATTGAAGCGGTGGTGCGGCGGCGTGACAACTTATGACCGAACTCAAACTCTAAAAGACTAGACTCTAAGACCAGCAACTAGACACGACGATGCAACCGCAAATTCAACAATGCAAATCTGAAAAGATTATGCAAAGGCTCGACTGGTTGGATAGGATGAACTAACCCTAATTTTTTTGGCTTTTTCGTGGACTATAGGTATGAAGACAGACTCGATCTAAACTACGAAAAATCGTAAAATCTCACCGAGCAACCCGGAAATCGATACCACTTGATAGAGGCGGAGGTGTCCGTCTTTCGATGAGATGGTGGATTTCGCTTTGGTGGAAGTCGACTTTGACGATCCGACTACTGAACGTCACGAGGACGTCGCGCCTTAGCAATCGCTAAACCAACTCCGAGAGGTTATTGACCACGCCGAGCACGATCAACCTGACCACGAGGGTCTATTTCCTGCGAGCAAACGAAGAACAAGCAAGAAACTGAGATTGCAATCTGGATATTGCGAATATAAGATGAAAGCTTTATTGATCAAGGTGGGGTTACTGGCGCCTTTGTCCGTCGTTGAACACAAACGGCACGCAGAAGTTGCAGCTATGGCGAACTTTTGATCTAAACAAAACCCAAGTCTAAACGGTGCCCTAAGGGCTGTATATATGGAGGAAGAGGGGTGAATTTCGTGTCCCTTGGTGGAGGGGTCCAAACTAACCCTATCTCTTGTTTCCCACATACGGACTCTAAAAATAGCCTATACTAATGTATTTCGAAATTACATGGGCTGGCCCAATAATAAGGTGACGACACCTAGAATAGCCTATGGACGAATATTATGAAGTGGCATCTTGTATATTTCGTCCAAGGCTTCATGCACTCATTATGGTGGCTTCAAAGTCCTGAAATCATCACTTGTAACTCCATTCTTGTCCCCCTTGCATGCCATCATCTCCATGCTGGTTCTTGCTCCAATGTTCATCCTTCTCCAAGCTAGGCCCTACATTTGTAAGCAAAACAAATGTATCCAATTTAAGCAGCGCATATTCTCATGAACATTAGATTCATTACCAAGAAACGAAAGTACCAGTAATTTAGTTGGCGTCTTGTGAGCTCTAGTAATTGGTCCAAGATGTATAGCGGCGGGGCTGTGGGTGTAACAATGGTATTGATGTCCTCATCAGCTTTCAATACCGTGAAGGCTTCTTCCGTGCGGTACCCCAAACAAAAGGCACATCCTTCTTTGTAAGCTCGTTGAGAGGTGCAGCAATGGTGCTGAAATCTCTCACAAAACGCCTATAGAAACCAGCGAGGCCAAGGAAACTCCTCACTTGTGTGACCGTTTTGGGCTGCGCCAACTCTCAATAGCTTCAATCTTGGCTTTATCAACTTCAATTCCTGTGGAGTAACAACATAGCCAAGAAAAGATACTCGGTCGGTGCAAAAGGTGCACTTCCCAAGGTTACCAAACAAACGTGCATCACGTAGAGCATTAAAACAACACGTAAATGTTCCAAATGTTCTTCCAAAGATTTGCTATAAATCAGTATATCATCAAAATAGACTACCACAAATCGTCCAATGAAAGCACGTAAAACTTCGTTCATTAATCTCATGAAAGTACTAGGTGCATTAGTTAACCCAAAAGGCATGACTAACCACTCATATAATCCAAACTTAGTTTTAAATGCTGTTTTCCATTCATCTCCCAATTTCATACGAATTTGATGGTATCCACTCGCAAATCAACTTTGGAGAATATTGTAGAGCCACTCAATTCATCAAGCATATCATCTAGCCTAGGAATAGGGTGACGATAACGAATAGTAATATTATTGATGCCTCTACAATCAACGCACATCGTGACGTACCATCCTTTTTCGGCACTAGAATAATAGGAACAGCACAAGGACTAAGGGATTCGCGATATAACCTTTGTCGAGCAGCTCCTGTACTTGACGCATAATCTCCTTCGTCTCCTCCGGATTGGTGCGGTATGGTGCACGGTTGGGTAATGATGCACCGAATTAAGTCAATTTGATGCTCAATCCTCGAATAGGTGGTAATCCGGTGGCACGTCTTGTGGAAAGACGTCGTGAACTCTGCAAAATGTTAGTGACAAATAGGGGCAAAGAGGAAGGCACGTCCTCGAATGAAAATAATGCCTCTTTGCACACAAAAGCATAGCAAATAGATTTGCAAAAATCTAGCTCATCAATATCGATATGGTGGCAAGTAAACATGCACTTTTCAATTTAATTTCGAAGCAACAGAGATGGTTTATTATTAGGCTTCATGTGTTGCTCAAATTCTTTTGCCACAATCTGATTTTCACTCTTATTTTCTCCTGTTTTGCTTTATTAGCTCTATTAAGATCATCTTTCAAAATGGACTCAGGGAGTCATAGGAAGCAAAGTAATATTTTTATCCTTATGAACAAGAGTATACTGATTGTTTCTACCATGGTGTACAGAATTTTTATCAAATTGCCATGGTCTACCAAGTAACAAGGAACATGCTTGCATAGGTACCACATCACAATCAACATAATCAGCATATGTAGAGATACTAAAATGCACACGAACAAGACGTGTTACCTTAACCTTGCCGCTGTTGTTGAACCATTGGATGTAGTAAGGATGTGGATGTGGTCTTGTGGTGAGAGATAGCTTCTCCACCATCTCCATGCTAACCAAGTTGTTGCAGCTCCCTCCATCTATGATGGCGCTAATAGAACGTTCCTTCACAACTCCCTTTGTATGGAACAAATTATGCCTCTGATTTTGCTCAGCTTGTGTAACCTGCACACTCAAAACACGTTGAGCAACTAAACATTCATACTGTCGGATCTTCAAAGCCATGTATTGTGTCTCATGATCGAATCATCTCCACCGTGTTCCTCATGTGTAATAAGAGCCAAAGTCTCCTCATCATTGTCACTAGCGGACTCATACCCACCATCCTCGGAGCAATCATCACACGCTGAGATTTGCATTCTCTCAAAAATGTCCTCTTCCCTTACAACGACGACAAATAATATCACTTGTGTGCCCTGTTGACGCCATGGAAGAAGAAGAGCTCTGTGCAGGCCCGGCGGTGTGCTCTTGGCGAGATAGTGGTGGTTGTGCCTGCTTTCTTGTATCACGGTTGGAGGTGGCACCAAGGAGGTGATGGTGCGGTGGAAGTAGATGATGCACGTGGTGTCCACGATGAAGGTCGACCTGCGAGAAAAGTTAGTGCGGCGCCAATGCCCGCCGATCCTGCACTTCACGTTCAGCTTTACAAGCAAGATGGAATAAGCGAGTGATATTATTATAATCCTTATAGTCTAGAATGGTCTGAATCTCTATTTAATCCACCCGAAAACGTGCAAGCATAGCTTCATTCTCCTCAACAATACCACATCTAATCAAGCCAGTTTGTAATTCCTGATAATATTCTTCTACTGAGTTTTTCCTTGTCTTAAGCGCTGCAATTTTTGAAGTAATTCACGTTGATAATATGGTGGAACCCAACGAGTACGCATAGCAGTTTTCAAAGCAGCCCAAGTAGTGGAACAGGATATAATCGGCAATGTTCGCACCACCAAACACATGCAAAGCTAGTGAAAGCACAAACAGCAGCGAGAACACGTCTCTCCTCGGGATATTGTAAACATGTAAATCGTTGTTCAGTTTCTAACTCCCAAGTAAGATATATATCGAGAACATATCTACCCTCAAATGGTGGAATATTCAATTTCAGTTTAGGAGATGGTCATGATCTCGTACTGAGGGGAGCCCTAACATTGCCATTATTTGCATGTGGGCGACCTGGTGGTTGTGGTGCTGGTGGTTGCACGTAGTTCGATGTTGATCAACCTCATCCTCGTAATCTTCCACATAATCATCCTCATCGGTACCAGCAGCAGCAGCGATGGCGGAGCCAAAGAAGCACCAACAGCGATGGCAATGGCACCAGAATTTTGTCTGGCTCAATAGGAACACGCTGAGCTCGTCCATACTTGATTCGGAAGGGGCGTAGTTGTTGTCGTTCTTGAGGTGCGATAGGTGCAGCCGGCGGTGGTTGTGGAAAACGCGCGAGCAATTCATCAAACTTGCTATCAAGCTTTGTTTCAAACGTCTTCTCAATGCCATCTATCTTCTCCATGGCCTCGTCAAATCTGTTTACCACATCTTGCACTGTCCAATCATCATTTGCTGAAACTTATCATGTAACTGTTTGTTTGTCGAGTTCTCCCAATCGATCTCATCGGCCTGTGTTCCTGCCATGGTTAGCAGCAATAGAAACACACAAGAATATGATCCTCTGAGACTACTAGGAAGTGGTGGTGGTGGTGTGGTGGGCAGTCACAAATCCGTGAAGCAAATCTCAAATTCTTACCGCCTTACCCAGCAGCGGTGGTGATCGGCAACCGTTGTAGTCAAAACTCTCAAAGCTTGGCTATAGCGATTACGGGGAGAATCAAGCGCACGACGTAGATGTATGTGGAGCTGGGAAGGCTTATAATATGGTAGCAAAAGGGTCACAATAATGAAATCGAGATGCAAAGTTGAATAAGCGCTCACGACGCAGATCGGTGCTGGTCCTAGGCTAGACCGTGCTAGAGACGCGAGCCTAGAACACTAACAAAATCACGACGCTGCACGTAAACAAAGGAAAAGCACACTCTGAATTTTTTTTGCTCTTTTTTTTGCGCTCTTTTTTTTGCGCGCTCTTTTTTTTTTATGAAAAATCACTATAATGGCGAGTGTCTCAAAACTCTTCCTGTGTCAAACCGACAGATGGGCACGAAATTTTTCGACCAAAATTTTTATTTTTTTTCGATTGCCGGACCCAAAAACTGAAGCGGGTCAAAAAACTTTCTATAATGGCGATCGCTCAATACGCTTAGAAACACCTAAAAATAGGATAGCCAGAAATTTTTTTATCCCGTGCGTTTTTGGAAAATTTTTGGCCTAAACGGAGGGTGGTTTCCGGACTCTTTCTTTCTTTTTTTTTTTTTGGAAACCAACCTCTTCTACGGACGGCAAAATATTGCTGGAATCCGAAACCTACTCAGACAAGGAAACACGAATCGGAAATTAGATGGATCCCGAAAACAAATCGAATACGCAAGGAACTCGGATTGGTGGTGGATATATGGTGGTGGTATATGGCAACGGTGGTGGTATATGGCAGCGGTGGTGGTATATGGATACGGATTGAAGCGGTGGCGGATAAGCGGTGGTGGTAGATGGCGAGGGCGCGATGATGGTCGCGGCGTGACAACTTATGACCGAACTCGAAACTCTAAAAGACTAGACTCTAAGACCAGCAACTAGACACGACGATGCAACCGCAAATTCAACAATGCAAATCTGAAAAGATTATGCAAAGGCTCGATTGGTTCGGATATGATGACCTAACCCTAATTTTTTTGGCTTTTTCGTGGACTGTAGGTATGAAGAACAGACTCGATCTAAACTACGAAAACTCAGTAAAATCTCACCGAGCAACACGGAAATCGATACCACTTGATAGAGGCGGAGGTGTCCGTCTTTCGATGAGATGGTGGATTTCGCTTTGGTAGAAGTCGACTTTGACGATCCGACTACGAAGCGTCGAGGGCGTCGCGCTTAGCAATCGCTAAACCAACTCCGAGAGGTTATTGACCACGCCGAGCACGATCAACGACCACGAGGTCTATTTCCTGCGAGCAAGCGAAGAACAAGCAAGAAACTGAGATTGCAATCTGGATATTGCGAATATAAGATGAAAGCTTTATTGATCAAGGTGGGGTTACTGTGGCGCTTTATGCGGTCGTTGAACACAAACGAAATGCACGCGGTTGCAGCTATGGCGAACTTTTGATCTAAACAAAACCCAAAGTCTAAACGGTGCCCTAAGGGCTGTATATATGGAGGAAGAGGGGAGAATTTCGTGGCCCTTGGTGGAGGGTCCAAACTAACCCTATCTCTTGTTTCCCCACACATACGGACTCTAAAAATAGCCTATACTAATGTATTTCGAAATTACATGGGTCTGGCCCAATAATAAGGTGACGAGCACCTAGAATAGCCTCTGGACGAAATTTATGAAGTGGCATCTTGTATATTTCGTCCAAGGCTTCATGCACTCATTATGGTGGCTTCAAAGTCCTGAAATCATCACTTGCAACTCCATTCTTGTCCCCTTAGCATGCCATCATCTCCATGCTTGTTCTTGCTCCAATGTTCATCCTTCTACAAGCTAGGCCCTTCATTTGTAAGCAAAACAAATGTATCCAATTTAGGCAGCATCATATTCTCATGAACATTAGAATCATTACCAAGAAACGAAAGTACCTGGTAATTTAGTTGGCGTGCGCGAGCTCTAGTAATTGGTCTAGTATGTATAGCAGCAGGGGCTGTGGGTGTAACAATGGTATTGATGTCCTCATCATCCCGCCTCTATCAAGTGGTGAGGACATGACTACCTTGGATAAGACCAAAAATATTGCATACATGCATATTTGTCAGGTGATTTCTAGTGCAAACTATTCAATAATGTATTTATGTTATCCAGAACAAAAATACTTCACATACTTTTGTGTTTTGTCTAATTGCAGGTGTATGGGACATTTTTACAATCCACATATGAAGATAAGGGGAAAGGAAAAGTTTAGGTGCTGTTCAAAAGTCTTCTCACGTCACTTTTGGGCCAAGAGAAGATAGAGTCCAAGTCTCTCACGTTCGGATTCAGATTCGGACTGCATGCAGACATACTTGACTCAAAACGCCAACAACTTTTTCATACGGACTCGAATTGGGTGATTCTTTTTGTTGGAAAGTAGATTTCATGCTCTTTCCAGCACAATTGGTATCACCTCAAAAGCCGTCCGGGCGTTGAGTTATGGACGAAACAATCGACGCTGCACCAGAATCCGAGTCAAACTACAAGTCCAAAGGTGTTACGTCACCTCCACTTGGGCCCATTGGCCTTGTACGACCTAGGGTTAGTTTTAGGCTGCCTTGGGACGTTCTCCCACCTCCTTGGCCGTCACCCCTTCCTCCTATATAAGTAGATCTATCTAGTAGCTTTTTCCTTGGGATTTATTTAGTTAAAGTTAGCCATTGCAACCGTACTTCCGTTTGTGTCCAACGACCAGACCAAGACCGCTTACGGATCCCCACCTTTATCAATACTTCATACATACTCGAAATATTCAGATTGCTTTTATCATATTCTTGCTTGTTCTTCGATTGCTTGCAGGAATAGACCTTCGTGGTCGTTGATCGTGCTCGGCGTGGTCAATAACCTCTCGGAGTTGGTTTAGCGATTGCTAAGGCGCAACGTCGTGCACGCTTGTAGTCGGATCGTAAAAGTCGTCTCCACCAAATCGATAGTTATCATCTCATCGAAGATCGGGACACCCGCCTATCAAGTGGTGAGGACATGACTACCTTGGATAAGACCAAAAATATTGCATACATGCATATTTGTCAGGTGATTTCTAGTGCAAACTATTCAATAATGTATTTATGTTATCCAGAACAAAAATACTTCACATACTTTTGTGTTTTGTCTAATTGCAGGTGTATGGGACATTTGTACAATCCACATATGAAGGTAAGGGAAAAGGAAAAGTTTAGGTGCTATTCAAAAAGTCTTCTCACGTCACTTTAGGGCCAAGAGAAGATAGAGTCCAAGTCTCTCACGTTCTGGATTCAGATTCGGACTGCACAGACATGCTTGATTCAAAACGCCAACAACTTTTTCATACGGACTCCGAATTGGGTGATTCGTTTTTTGTTGGAAAGTAGATTTCGTGCTCTTTCCAGCACAATTGGAATCACCTTAAAAGCCGTACGGAGCGTTGAGTTATGGACGAAACAATCTGACGGTGCACCAGAATCCGAGTCAAACTACAAGTCCAAAGGTGTTACGTCACCTCCACTTGGGCCCATAGACCTTGTACGACCTAGGGTTAGTTTTAGGCTGCCTTGGGACGTTCTCCCACCTCCTTGGCCGTCACCCCTTGCTCCTATATAAGTAGATCCATCTAGTAGCTTTTTCCTTGGGATTTGTTTAATTAAAAGTTAGCAATTGCAACTTCGTGTACTTCGTTTGTGTCCAACGACCAGACCAAGACCGCTTACGGATCCCCACCTTTATCAATACTTCATACATACTCGCAATATTCAGATTGCTTTTATCATATTCTTGCTTGTTCTTCGATTGTTTGCAGGAATAGACCTTCGTGGTCAGGTTGATCGTTCTCCGGCGTGGTCAATAACCTCTCGGAGTTGGTTTAGCGATTGCTAAGGCGCAACGTCATGCACGTTTGTAGTCGGATCGTCAAAGTCGTCTCCACCAAATCGATAGTTATCATCTCATCGAAAGATCGGGACACACCGCCTCTATCAAGTGGTGAGGACATGACTACCTTGGATAAGACCAAAAATATTGCATACATGCATATTTGTCAGGTGATTTCTAGTGCAAACTATTCAATAATGTATTTATGTTATCCAGAACAAAAATACTTCACATATTTTTGTGTTTTGTCTAATTGCAGGTGTATGGAACATTTGTACAATCCACATATGAAGATAAGGGAAAAGGAAAAGTTTAGGTGCTGTTCAAAAAGTCTTCTCACGTTACTTTTGGGCCAAGAGAAGATAGAGTCCAAGTCTCTCACGTTCTGGATTCAGATTCGGACTGCACAGACATACTTGACTCAAAACGCCAACAACTTTTTCATACGGACTCCGAATTGGGTGATTCTTTTTACATTGGAAAGTAGATTTCATGCTCTTTCCAGCACAATTGGAATCACCTTAAAAACGGTCCGGAGCGTTGAGTTATGGACGAAACAATCTGACGCTGCACCAGAATCCGAGTCAAACTACAAGTCCAAAGGTGTTACGTCACCTCCACTTGGGCCCATTGGCCTTGTACGACCTAGGGTTAGTTTTAGGCTGCCTTGGGACGTTCTCCCACCTCCTTGGCCGTCACCCCTTGCTCCTATATAAGTAGATCCATCTAGTAGCTTTTTCCTTGGGATTTGTTTAGTTAAAAGTTAGCCATTGCAACTTCGTGTACTTCGTTTGTGTCCAACGACCAGACCAAGACCGCTTACGGATCCCCACCTTTATCAATACTTCATACATACTCGAAATATTCAGATTGCTTTTATCATATTCTTCCTTGTTCTTCGATTGCTTGCAGGAATAGACCATCGTGGTCAGGTTGATCGTGCTCCGGCGTGGTCAATAACCTCTCGGAGTTGGTTTAGCGATTGCTAAGGCGCAACATCGTGCACGTTTGTAGTCGGATCGTCAAAGTCGTCTCCACCAAATCGATAGTTATCATCTCATCGAAAGATCGGGACACCCCGCCTCTATCAAGTGGTGAGGACATGACTACCTTGGATAAGACCAAAAATATTGCATACATGCATATTTGTCCGGTGATTTCTAGTGCAAACTATTCAATAATGTATTTATGTTATCCAGAAAAAAAATACTTCACATACTTTTGTGTTTTGTTTAATTGCAGGTGTATGGGACATTTGTACAATCCACATATGAAGATAAGGGAAAAGGAAAAGTTTAGGTGCTGTTCAAAAAGTCTTCTCACGTCACTTTTGGGCCAAGAGAAGATAGAGTCCAAGTCTCTCACGTTCTGGATTCAGATTCGGACTGCACAGACATACTTGACTCAAAACGCCAACAACTTTTTCATACGGACTCCGAATTGGGTGATTCTTTTTTTGTTGGAAAGTAGATTTCATGCTCTTTCCAGCACAATTGGAATCACCTTAAAAGCCGTCTGGAGCGTTGAGTTATGGACAAAACAATCTGACGCTGCACCAGAATCCGAGTCAAACTACAAGTCCAAAGGTGTTACGTCACCTCCACTTGGGCCCATTGGCCTTGAACGACCTAGGGTTAGTTTTAGGCTGCCTTGGACGTTCTCCCACCTCCTTGGCCGTCACCCCTTCCTCCTATATAAGTAGATCCATCTAGTAGCTTTTTCCTTGGGATTTGTTTAGTTAAAGTTAGCCATTGCAACCGTGTTCCGTTTGTGTCCAACGACCAGACCAAGACCGCTTACGGATCCCCACCTTTATCAATACTTCATACATACTCGAAATATTCAGGTTGCTTTTATCATATTCTTGCTTGTTCTTCGATTGCTTGCAGGAATAGACCTTCGTGGTCAGGTTGATCGTGCTCCGGCGTGGTCAATAACCTCTCGGAGTTGGTTTAGCGATTGCTAAGGCGCAACGTCGTGCACGTTTGTAGTCGGATCGTCAAAGTCGTATCCACCAAATCGATATTTATCATCTCATCGAAAGATCGGGACACCCCGCCTCTATCAAGTGGTGAGGACATGACTACCTTGGATAAGACCAAAAATATTGCATACATGCATATTTGTCAGGTGATTTCTAGTGCAAACTATTCAATAATGTATTTATGTTATCCAGAACAAAATACTTCACATACTTTTGTGTTTTGTCTAATTGCAGGTGTATGGGACATTTGTACAATCCACATATGAAGATAAGGGAAAAGGAAAAGTTTAGGTGCTGTTCAAAAAGTCTTCTCACGTCACTTTTGGGCCAAGAGAAGATAGAGTCCAAGTCTCTCACGTTCTGGATTCAGATTTGGACTACACAGACATACTTGACTCAAAACGCCAACAACTTTTTCATACGGACTCCGAATTGGATGATTCTTTTTATGTTGGAAAGTAGATTTCATGCTCTTTCGAGCACAATTGGAATCACCTTAAAAGCCGTCCGGAGCGTTGAGTTATGGACGAAACAATCTGACGCTGCACCAGAATCCGAGTCAAACTACAAGTCCAAAGGTGTTACGTCACCTACACTTGGGCCCATTGGCCTTGTACGACCTAGGGTTAGTTTTAGGCTGCCTTGGGACGTTCTCCCACCTCCTTGGCCGTCACCCCTTCCTCCTATATAAGTAGATCCATCTAGTAGCTTTTTCCTTGGGATTTGTTTAGTTAAAAGTTAGCCATTGCAACTTCGTGTACTTCGTTTGTGTCCAACGACCAGACCAAGACCGCTTACGGATCCCCACCTTTATCAATACTTCATACATACTCGAAATATTCAGGTTGCTTTTATCATATTCTTGCTTGTTCTTCGATTGCTTGCAGGAATAGACCTTCGTGGTCAGGTTGATCGTGCTCCGGCGTGGTCAATAACCTCTCGGAGTTGGTTTAGCGATTGCTAAGGCGCAACGTCGTGCACGTTTGTAGTCGGATCGTCAAAGTCGTCTCCACCAAATCGATAGTTATCATCTCATCGAAGATCGGGACACCCGCCTCTATCAAGTGGTGAGGACATGACTACCTTGGATAAGACCAAAATATTGCATACATGCATATTTGTCGGTGATTTCTAGTGCAAACTATTCAATAATGTATTTATGTTATCGAACAAAAATACTTCACATACTTTTGTGTTTTGTCTAATTGCAGGTGTATGGGACATTTGTACAATCCACATATGAAGATAAGGGAAAAGGATAAGTTTAGGTGCTGTTCAAAAAGTCTTCTCACGTCACTTTTGGGCCAAGAGAAGATAGAGTCCAAGTCTCTCACGTTCTGGATTCAGATTCGGACTGCACAGACATACTTGACTCAAAACGCCAACAACTTTTTCATACGGACTCTGAATTGGGTGATTCTTTTTATGTTGGAAAGTAGATTTCATGCTCTTTCCAGCACAATTGGAATCACCTTAAAAGCCATCCGGGGAGTTGAGTTATGGACGAAACAATTTGACGCTGCACCAGAATCCGAGTCAAACTACAAGTCCAAAGGTGTTACGTCACCTCCACTTGGGCCCATTGGCCTTGTACGACCTAGGGTTAGTTTTAGGCTGCCTTGGGACGTTCTCCCACCTCCTTGGCCGTCACCCCTTCCTCCTATATAAGTAGATCCATCTAGTAGCTTTTTCCTTGGGATTTGTTTAGTTAAAAGTTAGCCATTCCAACTTCGTGTACTTCGTTTGTGTCCAACGACCAGACCAAGACCGCTTACGGATCCCCATCTTTATCAATACTTCATACATACTCGCAATATTCAGATTGCTTTTATCATATTCTTGCTTGTTCTTCGATTGCTTGCAGGAATAGACCTTCGTGGTCAGGTTGATCGTTCTCCGGCGTGGTCAATAACCTCTCGGAGTTGGTTTAGCGATTGCTAAGGCGCAACGTCGTGCACGTTTGTAGTCGGATCGTCAAAGTCGTCTCCACCAAATCGATAGTTATCATCTCATCGAAAGATCGGGACACCCCGCCTCTATCAAGTGGTGAGGACATGACTATCTTGGATAAGACCAAAAATATTGCATACATGCATATTTGTCAGGTGATTTCTAGTGCAAACTATTCAATAATGTATTTATGTTATCGAACAAAAATACTTCACATACTTTTGTGTTTTGTCTAATTGCAGGTGTATGGGACATTTGTACAATCCACATATGAAGATAAGGAAAAGGAAAAGTTTAGGTGCTGTTCAAAAGTCTTCTCACGTCACTTTTGGGCCAAGAGAAGATAGAGTCCAAGTCTCTCACGTTCTGGATTCAGATTCGGACTGCACAGACATACTTGACTCAAAATGCCAACAACTTTTTCATACGGACTCCGAATTGGGTGATTCTTTTTATGTTGGAAAGTAGATTTCATGGTCTTTCCAGCACAATTGGAATCACCTTAAAAGCCGTCTGGAGCGTTGAGTTATGGACGAAACAATCTGACGCTGCACCAGAATCCGAGTCAAACTACAAGTCCAAAGGTGTTACGTCACCTCCACTTGGGCCCATTGGCCTTGTACGACCTAGGGTTAGTTTTAGGCTGCCTTGGGACGTTCTCCCACCACCTTGGCCGTCACCCCTTGCTCCTATATAAGTAGATCCATCTAGTAGCTTTTTTCTTGGGATTTGTTTAGTTAAAGTTAGCCATTGCAACCGTGTGCTTCGTTTGTGTCCAACGACCAGACCAAGACCGCTTACGGATCCCCACCTTTATCAATACTTCATACATACTCGAAATATTCAGATTGCTTTTATCATATTCTTGCTTGTTCTTGATTGCTTGCAGGAATAGACCTTCGTGGTCGAGTTGATTGTGCTCGGCGTGGTCAATAACCTCTCGGAGTTGGTTTAGCGATTGCTAAGGCGCAACGTCGTGCACGTTTATAGTCGGATCGTCAAAGTCGTCTCCACCAAATCGATAGTTATCATCTCATCGAAAGATCGGGACACCCCGCCTCTATCAAGTGGTATCAGTTTTCGGGTTGCTCGGTGAGATTTTACAGTTTTTCATAGTTTAGATCGCATCTGTCATTCATACCTACAGTCCATGAAAAAGCCACAAAAAAGTTAGATCTGTTCATCCTTTATCCAAGCCAGTCTGAGCCTTTGCAATTTTCTATTGCTTGCATAGTTAAATTATCGGTTGCATCGTCGTGTCAGTTGCTGGTCTTAGTGTGTAGTTCCTTTAGAGTTTTGAGTTCTGTTCACATTAGTCACGCCGTCGCTGCATCATTATCCCTTCCGCTGTCCACCATCCCATCCATCAATTTCCACCACGTGCTACACACTGTTCATTGTCATAATCATAGTTGAGGTCATTCACATCTTCGCCGATCCAATCTGCATCTTATCTAGTTTGTCTTGGAAAGAGGAGAAAAAAGATAGAGAAAAAAGAGAGAAAAAGGAAAGAAAAAAAGAGAGAAGAGAGAGAAAAAAAAAAAAAGCATGAGAAAAAAGAGAGAGGAAAAACGGATCTATCTAGAATCAATCTCGTACTGAATTCGGATTGGAATCGCTTTGCGTCTTTATTCATAAAACAGGTGTATCTTCCTCATCGAAGTCCGTTTTGACTCCGTGAGTACTCAAATTGAAGCTAGAGACGAGACGCATCTAAATAGTTGCAGAAGCTACTTCAATATTTCACACCTCAAAATCGGCTTCTAAATAGGTGTTTTTGCCCTCTGAAGTTCGTGAACACCGCTTGTTCCAATTTTTCAGGCCGGTTTTAGAATTCTTTGACTCCTCATATCAACTCGGAATTGAGTGATTCTTTTTGCATTGGAAAGCTTGAGTTAGTAGCATTCTTTGAAAGAATTTAAAAGAAAATTGGCTCAAACTTTTCAAGAGGAAAGTTGGAGAGAGAGTTGTTGTATATCCTGCTTGGCAGTTGTTTTTCATCATTATCTTCCCTTATATCTTGCTGTCAAGAGCTACTTAGTATACTTCATTGATGCTAGTTGTGCTACGCCGTGACCTCATTAGTGTTCTAGGCTCGCGTCTCTAGTTCGGTCTAGCCTAGGACCAGCACAGTACCGTCGTTGAGCGTTTATTCAACATTGCATCTCTGAATTGATTATTGCTAATCTTTTGCTACCATATATAGCCAACCCAGCTCCACATATTTCTACACCGTGTATCGTCGTTCCCCTGGCAATCGCTTTACACAATCTTCAGAGTTATTTGACATCGCTGGTTTCCTGTCACCACCTGCCGCATGGTTCTGGAGATAGAAGTTCTTGGACGATGGACACATCTTCACCTGCACGAGAGTTGGGACAACACACACAACCACATGGTCAGGTTATCTCTTTACCGTCATTTGAGGGTAGATTTAATCCTACTATTTATCTAGCTTGGGAGTTTGAAGTAGAACAAGTTTTTAGTAACCATGACTTTTCTGAACTTGAGCGAGTACGAGCTGCCACTAGAGCATTTACTGGTTTTGCTTCAGCTTGATGGAGTGTGCATTGTAAGAAAAATGTTGATAACCAACCCATAACTTGGAAAGATTTGAAAGATGTAATGAGACATCATTTTTTCCCTCCTTACTATCGTCGTGAATTGCTTCGCAAATTTGAACAATTTAAACAAGGCAACAACACTGTTCATGCTTACTACAAAGAGTTCAAATCTTATATGCATCATTGTGACATAGAAGAATCTAAGGATGATACAATGAATAGATTTTTGGTGGTTTGAACCATGATATTCAGGAAAGATTTCAGATATTCCTCGTTGCATTACTGGTATGTATGTTCGTGCTTGTACCTTTGAGAGACAGATCTGGGAGGATGCATTGGGTGACTACAACAACTACTATTCCAGTTCATGCTCACCACCGCGGTTGGTTCCTCCACCGTTGCACCTACTAGAGCAGCCGCACTCGGATTGTGAGCGCGCATCATCTCAAGAGCATGGTGCATTGTCTACGTCTGTACCTACATCAGCTACGTCTTTGCGACAAGGTAACAATAAAGGTATTGATGATTTAACTTCACATGAGAATGATGCATCCCTAGTTAAGTTGAATGCATCATGTGTTGAGTTACCCAGTGATTTGAGCACATCACCTATTTTAGAGAATCTTGAAACTGTCATGAATCGTCATGTGATCAAACAACTGAAATACCAACAATTTTGAGTGCACCCATTAAATTAACTGTTGATGCAAAAGAATCAATGTTTAATCATTTTGATATGACCTCTAATCTTGGTGATGATTCTGTGTCGAATGACTCATTGCATGTTTGCTTATCTAAGCATGTTGTAGCATGTAAATTTGATTCAAATAAGGTTTATTCACCAATGTTGGGATGGTTTAATGATGAACATTGTCAATCTTTTGAAATAAATAAGAGCTTCACTTATATGTGCAAACTGAGTTGCAATATTTTCATGCCTTCTAGTTCTTGTGCTAATTTGTTGGCTTTAGATTTTATGAACTATGCAAGTTACTCATCTATTCATGTGTCATATATGCAAAAATCAAGGGAAGTAAAATGGATGGCGTATACATATACAACATGTACACCTTGTCTCTTTTGTTAGCCACATTTCAGATTAAGCAACGCCGAGGGCGGCTTTGTTTTCAAGAAGGGGAGGATGATGAGGACATGACTACCTTGGATAAGACCAAAAATATTGCATACATGCATATTTGTCAGGTGATTTCTAGTGCAAACTACTCAATAATGTATTTATGTTACCCAGAACAAAAATACTTCACATACTTTTGTCTTTTGTCTAATTGCAGGTGTATGGGACATTTGTACAATCCACATATGAAGATAAGGGAAAAGGAAAAGTTTAGGTGCTGTCCCAAAAGTCTTCTCACGTCACTTTTGGGCCAAGAGAAGATAGAGTCCAAGTCTCTCACGTTCTGGATTCAGATTCGGACTGCACAGACATACTTGACTCAAAACGCCAACAACTTTTTCATAAGGACTCCGAATTGGGTGATTCTTTTTTTGTTGGAAAGTAGATTTCATTCTATTTCCAGCACAATTGGAATCACCTTAAAATCCGTCCGGAGCGTTGAGTTATGGACGAAACAATCTGACGCTGCACCAGAATCCGAGTCAAACTACAAGTCCAAAGGTGTTACGTCACCTCCACTTGGGCCCATTGGCCTTGTACGACCTAGGGTTAGTTTTAGGCTGCCTTGGGACGTTCTCCCACCTCCTTGGCCGTCACCCCTTGCTCCTATATAAGTAGATCCATCTAGTAGCTTTTTCCTTGGGATTTGCTTAGTTAAAGTTAGCCATTGCAACTTCGTACTTCGTTTGTGTCCAACGACCAGACCAAGACCGCTTACGGATCCCCACCTTTATCAATACTTCATACATACTGCAATATTCAGATTGCTTTTATCATATTCTTGCTTGTTCTTCGATTGCTTGCAGGAATAGACCTTCGTGGTCGTTGATTGTGCTCCGCGTGGTCAATAACCTCTCGGAGTTGGTTTAGCGATTGCTAAGGCGCAACATCGTGCACGTTTGTAGTCGGATCGTCAAAGTCGTCTCCACCAAATCGATAGTTATCATCTCATCGAAAGATCGGGACACCCCGCCTCTATTAGTGGTGAAGCGTGAGACGTCTCGAAACATCTTGGGCCAAAAGTAGTTCTTGGAGAGCATGGCGAAGGTCTTGTCGCGTCCAAATGTCCCATGAGTCCACCTCCATGAGCCTCTTGCAAAAGTAGCAAACGAAGAGAAGACTCGGGTATGCAAAGTTTGTTAGCTCTCATAAGATAACCATTCTTAAGGTAATATTGGTCCCAAGATGTATGCGTCAAACATTTAGCATAATGAGGTGCAAAAGATGGATCACTAGCATACAAATCCTTTATGTGCTCAAAGCCTATAACATTCAACTCAAGTTGGGTGACGAGCGTGCATATGCGTGAAAGTGCGTCGGCAACTACATTTTCCTTGCCCTTAATGTACTTTATCACATATGGGAAAGATTCAATAAATTCACTCCATTTGGCATGACGCTTGTTCAATTTAGTTTGACCTTTTAAATACTTAAGCGTTTCATGATCGGTATGGATGACAAACTCATGAGGTCTAAGATAATGTTCCCAAACATGTAGCACACGCACTAAAGCATATAATTCTTTGTCATATACGGGATAGTTAAGTTGAGCACCGGAGAGTTTTTCACTAAAATAAGCAATGACTCGTTTTTCTTGCATTAAAACTCCACCAATTCCGGTACCACTTGCATCACAATGAACCTCAAAAGTTTTGTCAAAATTGGGCAAAGCAAGAATCGGAGCATGAGTAAGCAAAGACTTTAGCTCATCGAATGCGTTGGATTGCAAAGGTCCCCAAACAAAAGGAGTATTCTTCTTACTCAAAGCATGCAAAGGAGCTGCAATAGTGCTAAAGTTTTTCACAAAGCGGCGATAAAAACCTGCAAGACCAAGGAAACTTCGCACTTGTTGCAAATTGGTGGGTTGGGGCCAAGTTTTAATTGCTTTGATCTTAGTTTCATCAACATGGACACCCTTGGAAGAGACAACGAAACCCAAGAAAACCACTTTGTCAACTCCAAAAGTGCATTTTTTCAAGTTGGCATAAAGACTTTCCTTTTGAAGTGTTTGCAAAACAAGCTTAACATGATCAAGATGCTCTTTCACGGTTTTGCTAAACACAAGAATATCATCGAAGTAAACCACAACAAAGATTCCAATGTATGGACGAAGTACATGATGCATGAGGCGCACAAAAGTTCCGGGAGCTTTCGACAAACCCATAGGCATAACCAACCATTCATATAAGCCAAATTTGGTTTTGAAAGCGGTTTTCCATTCATCACCCTCATGAATTCGGATTTGGTAATAGCCACTTTTAAGATCAATTTTTGAGAAAAAGTTGGCTCCACTAAGTTCATCAAGCATATCATCTAAGCGAGGAATGGGATGCATATAGCGCCGGTGATAGCATTTATAGGTCAACAATCGAACTGGCGGAAACTTCCATCGGGTTTAGGCACAAGTATAACGGACGCGGCACAAGGGCTTAAGCTTTCACGTACATGACCATTGTCGATTGGTTGTTGTACTTGCCGTTGAATCTCCTTGGTTTCTTCGGGATTGACACGGTAGGGAGCTTTGTTTGGAAGTGGCGCTCCGGGGATGAGGTCGATTCGATGCTCAATGCCTCGAAGAGGAGGTAGATCCGGAGGTAGCTCATCGGGGAAAACATCTTGAAATTCCTGCAAAAGAGATTGAAACACCAAAGGTAGCTCATGAGTGGTGTTAGTTTTTGGTTCTCCATCCTTGCACACAAGGACAAAGTGCATCACACTCGATGGGTTCTCACACACTTCTCTCATCTCATGTTTTGTGGCGAATAGTATGAGGTTTTTCTCTCTAGGCGAAGAGGCGCTCAAATTTGGCTTGTGGCTCTCACTCATTTTTTGGTGGCTCACTTTCTCACTCTACTCTCTTTGGTTGGTGGCCTGTTTGTCGGCTATCACTTGACTAGGAGACATGGGTCGTAGGACATATTCTATGCCTTTCATCTTGAAGCTATAGTGGTTTGTACGCCCATTGTGGTAGACACCACGATCGAATTGCCATGGCCTACAAAGGAGGAGGTGGCAAACGGTCATTGGGACCACATCACACTCCAAAGTGTCCTCATATGCACCTATTTTGAAGGATACTTGGACCGTATGCTCAACTCGTATAGTGCCGGAGTCACTTAGCCATTGAACCTTGTATGGTTGGGGATGCTTCTTCTTGACCAATTGGAGCTTGGAGCATAGTTCTTCGCCTGCCAAATTGTGGCAACTACCTCCATCGATGATGACCTTGACGGATCTCCCATTGATGCCGGCCTTTGTGTGGAAGATGTGGCATCTTTGGTCTTCTTCTTGTTGATGTTTAAGTGTCAAGACCTTGGAGACAACAAGAGCGGGACTTGTATCTTCATCACAAAAGACTTGATCATCTTCCTCCTCGTTGATGCGCGGATGCATGGCCACTTGCTCAATAGCGTCCATTTCATCTTCACTCATTGAGTCGTAGGTGCCATCGTCGTTGAGTATCATGGTGCGCTTGTTGGTGCATTCATAGGACTTGTGGCCTCGGCCGCCGCAAGTGAAGCACTTGAAGGAGCTTGTCTTGACGGTCTCATCGGTTGGAGTAGATGATGAATTACGCGGCTTGAGGTTGCTTGTAGAAGGAGGGAGACGACTTGAACTTGAGGAAGTCTTCTTGTAACTTGACTTTTCGTCGTTGCTTGGAGAAGGCTTGGTTGATGTCGAAGTTGGAGTAGTTGTTGAAGCTTGGTTGTTGGAGAAGCCGTATGTCTTGGAGGAGTACTTGGCGTACTTGAAGTCGTCTTGTACTTGACGTTCCGCCTTTGTAGCTTGATGCACGAGCTCAATGAGGGTGGAGTAAGGTTGGAAGTCGGCGATCTTCTTGATGGGATGATTGAGGCCATTCAAGAATCGTGCCATTGTTTGCTCACCATCCTCCTTGACATTGGCTCGAATCATGGCAATCTCCATTTCTTTGTAGTATTCTTCAACACTCTTTGTTCCTTGCTTGAGGAGTTGTAGCTACTTGAAGAGGTCACGGTTGTAGTAGGTGGGCACGAAGCGTGCTCGCATGACATCCTTCATTTGAGCCCAAGTGGTGATTGGAGGTTCACCTCTTGCTTGTCGGTGTTCAAGGACTTGTTCCCACCATATGAGCACATAGTCTTGGAACTCAAGTGATGCCATAGCGATCTTCTTTTCTTCATCATAGTTGTGCAAACGAAGATTTTGTCGACCTTCAATGCCCATGAGAGGTACTCTTCGGGATCATTTGTTCCATTGAACTTGGGCATTGTGAACTTGTGATGAGGACATCAATACCATTGTTACACCCACAGCCCCTACTGTTACATATACGGGACCAATTACTGGAGCTCGCGCACGCCAATTAAATTACCAGGTACTTTCGTTTCTTGGTAATGATTTTAATGTTCATGAGAATATGATGCTGCCTAAATTGGATACATTTGTTTTGCTTACAAATGAAGGGCCTAGCTTGGAGAAGGATGAACATTGGAGCAAGAACACGCATGGAGTTGATGGCATGCGCAAGGGGATCAAGAACGGAGTTACAAGTGATGATTTCAGGACTTTGAAGCCACCATAAGGAGTGCATGAAGCCTTGGACGAAATATACAAGATGCCACTTCATAATATTCGTCCATAGGCTATTCTAGGTGCTCGCGTCACCTTATTATTGGGCCAGGCCCATGTAATTTCGAAATACTTAAGTATAGGCTATTTTAGAGTCCGTATGTGTGGGAAACAAGAGATAGGGTTGGTTTGGACCCCACCCTCAAGGGCCACGAAATTCCTCCTCTTCCCCATATATACAGCCCTTAGGGCACCGTTTAGACTTTGGGTTTTGTTTAGATCAAAAGTTCGCCATAGCTGCAACTTCACAGTGCCGTTTGTGTTCAACGACTGGACAAAGGCGTCCACAGAACCCCACCTTGATTAATAAAGCTTTCATCTTATATTCGCAATATCCAGATTGCAATCTCGGTTTCTTGCTTGTTCTTCGTTTGCTCGCAGAAATAGACCCTCGTGGTCGTTGATCGTGCTCGGCGTGGTCAATAACCTCTCGGAGTTGGTTTAGCGATTGCTAAGGCGCGGCGTCCACGCACGCGCTTCGTGGTCGGATCGTCAAAGTCGACTTCCACCAAAGCGAAATCCACCATCTCATCGAAAGACGGGACACCTTTGCCTCTATCAAGTGGTATCGAGTTTGTGGCGAAAAAGGATGGTACGTCACGTATGTGTGTTGATTGTAGAGGCATCAATAATATTACTATTAGTTATCGTCACCCTATTCCTAGGCTAGATGATATGCTTGATGAATTGAGTGGCTCTACAATATTCTCCAAAGTTGATTTGCGTAGTGGATACCATCAAATTCGTATGAAATTGGGAGATGAATGGAAAACAGCATTTAAAACTAAGTTTGGATTATATGAGTGGTTAGTCATGCCTTTTGGGTTAACTAATGCACCTAGTACTTTCATGAGATTAATGAACGAAGTTTTACGTGCTTTCATTGGACGATTTGTGGTAGTCTATTTTGATGATATACTGATTTATAGCAAATCTTTGGAAGAACATTTGGAACAAGTTTGTCGTTAATGATGGATTTGTGTTCCGTGCTAACAAGCTATGCATTCCAGCTAGCTCCGTTCGTCTTTTGTTGTTGCAGGAGGCGCATGGAGGAGGACTAATGGGACACTTTGGCGTGAAGAAGACGGAGGACGTACTTGCTACACATTTCTTTTGGCCAAAGATGAGACGGGATGTTGAGCGTTTTATTGCTCGCTGCACTACATGTCAAAAAGCTAAGTCACGACTCAATCCTCATGGTTTATATATGCCTTTGCCTGTACCTAGTGTTCCTTGGGAGGATATATCTATGGACTTTGTTTTAGGTTTACCTAGAACAAAGAAGGGAGGATAGCATATTTGTTGTCGTGGATAGATTCTCGAAAATGGCACACTTTATACCATGTCATAAAAGCGATGATCTTTGTCAATGTTGCTGATTTGTTCTTTCGTGAAATTATTAAGCTACATGGTGTGCCAAATACTATTGTTTCAGATCGTGATACTAAATTTCTTAGCCACTTTTGGAGATGTTTATGGGCTAAGTTGGGGACTAAACTGCTTTTAGTACTACTTGTCACCCCCAAACCGATGGACAAACTGAAGTAGTCAATAGAACATTGTCTACTATGCTTAGGGCTGTTCTAAAGAAAAATAAGAAAATGTGGGAGGAATGCTTGCCTCATATTGAATTTGCTTATAATCGTTCATTGCATTCTACTACTAAGATGTGCCCTTTTGAAGTTGTGTATGGTTTCCTACCTCGTGCACCTATTGATTTGTTGCCTCTTCCATCTTGGGAGAAGGTTAATTTTGATGCTAAAGAACGTGCTGAATTGATTTTAAAAATGCATGAGTTAACTAAGGAAAACATTGAGCGTATGAATGCTAAATATAAACTTGCTTGGAGATAAGGGTAGAAAACATGTTGTGTTTGCACCGGAGATCTTGTTTGGTTACATTTGCGTGAGATAGATTTCTGATTTGCATAAATCAAAGCTAATGCCACGTCTGCTGGTCCCTTTAAGGTGTTGGAGAAAGTAAATGATAATGCATATATACTTGAGCTGCTGCAGATTTTGGGGTTAGTCCCACTTTTAACATTGCAGATTTGAAGCCATATTTGGGTGAGGAAGATGAACTTCCGTCGAGGACGACTTCATTTCAAGAAGGGAGGATGATGAGGACATCAATACCATTGTTACACCCACAGCCCCTCTTGTTACATATCACGGGACCAATTCTTCGAGCTCACAAGACGCCAATTAAATTACCGGTACTTTCGTTTCTTGGTAATGATTTTAATGTTCATGAGAATATGATGCTGCCTAAATTGGATACATTTGTTTTGCTTACAAATGAAGGGCCTAGCTTGGAGAAGGATGAACATTGGAGCAAGAACACGCATGGAGTTGATGGCATGCATAAGGGATCAAGAACGGAGTTACAAGTGATGATTTCAGGACTTTGAAGCCACCATAAGGAGTGCATGAAGCCTTGGACGAAATATACAAGATGCCACTTCATAATATTCGTCCATAGGCTATTCTAGGTGCTCGTCACCTTATTATTGGGCCAGGCCCATGTAATTTCGAAATACTTAAGTATAGGCTATTTTTAGAGTCCGTATGTGTGGGGAAACAAGAGATAGGGTTGGTTTGGACCCCACCCTCAAGGGCCACGAAATTCCCTCCTCTTCCCCATATATACAGCCCTTAGGGCACCGTTTAGACTTTGGGTTTTGTTTAGATCAAAAGTTCGCCATAGCTGCAACTTCAGCGTGCCGTTTGTGTTCAACGACCGGACAAAGCGTCACGAACCCCACCTTGATTAATAAAGCTTTCATCTTATATTCGCAATATCCAGTTGCAATCTCGGTTTCTTGCTTGTTCTTCGTTTGCTCGCAGAAATAGACCCTCGTGGTCGGGTTGATCGTGCTCGGCGTGGTCAATAACCTCTCGGAGTTGGTTTAGCGATTGCTAAGGCGCGACGTCCACGCACGCTCGTAGTCGGATCGTCAAAGTCGACTTCCACCAAAGCGAAATCCACCATCTCATCGAAAGACGGGACACCTTTGCCTCTATCAACTTGAGCTTGCCATAGCGTTGTTCTTCATTGTGTTGAGGTCGATGTTGATGATGACGTTCTTGACGTGGAGGGTAATCATCCTCATGTTCCTCTTGGTGAGGATGAAGTCCATGATCAACTTGCTCTTGTTGACCTTGAGGTTGAGGTTGAGCTTGAGGAGCTTGTGGAGGAGCTTGTGGAGCTTGACGTTGTGCACGCGGATGGTAGTTCCTCTCTTGTATTTATTCTCGAAGGGCTTCCTCTTGATTGCGCCTTTTGCGATTGCGGTTGGTGATAGCTCGACTTGATGCTTGAACGGCATGTTCCGCCTCAAGAGCTTGTGTTTCTCGTTGTTGTTGTTGAAGACGTTTGGCCTCGGCTTCTTGTTGCTCTTGATGTAGGCGCTCTCGTTCTTGTTCTTGTTGGCGGCGAAGGCGTTGTCGTTCTTGAGCTTGAGCAAACGCCACTTGGTTCGATTGAGGACGAGGAACTTGTTCATCAACTTGCTCTTAGTGATGCTTGTCATGTAGCGGGTTGCGAGATGCATAGCGGTCTTGCTGCTGCTCGTCGAAGAGTGTTCGATGACGGTGTACTTGTGTCGGAGAAGGAGTCGTCGGTGTGGCGACTTGAGTTGCTCCGTCTTGAGTGTGAAGAAGTAGAAGTACGCAGGTTCACCAACAAGGCGCGGATCTCGTCCATTCTTGCATCGTTCTCTTTCTTGTGCGCGTCGAGTTTGTTGTCGAAGTAGTCTCTCGTACGTTGCTCGGAGAGTTGCAAGTCGGTGGAGAGGTTGTCAATGCGCTCGCTCATTGCTTGTTGCTGTTGATGGAGAGCTCGTTGCGCGCCAAAGAGGTGGCTCTTGGTGACGTATGATGACATGTCGTCGTCTTGCTCGAAGAAGAGTGGATTTGTAGAAGAACTTGGCCTATCCATCTTTTCAAGCAAATTGTGAGTTGTGGAAGGAGAAGAACGAATGCCAATGTACCTTTGACTGAAGTTGAAGATGAATTAAGTTCACTCATATGCGGACAATGAAATAGCACTATTGGTACCGATCCTTGTCGATTCTCACACCTACACAAGTAAAAGCTTTTGGTGGAGCTTGGTTAGGATGGTGGCACAAAATTGATTGCAATTGTTAGCTTGACTCAAAAATGTTGAAGAAGATTCTCAAATTCGCATATGCAACAAGTAGACCAAGCAAGTAGTGGTACACGGAAACACACACACAAATAGATAAATGGGATTGTGCAAACCAAAAATGAGCCAAAATGTGGAATCCACGAAAATGCTCTTGTTGCACAATACTAGAGAGACGCTAGCACGATTGCACAATAGGCGGATCTGAGCTTGTGCACAACCTACTAGGCAAAATGCAACGATCTCTATCCCAAGTATGCTATATGTATGGTATTTGGTGCAATGATCCAAGATGATCTTATATGACAATCTTAATGTTGTATGATGCTATGCTTGTTGCTTATAAGCTCTTTGCTTATCTTTCCTCTTTGCTTAAAAGCTTGAGTGGCTCTTTCTCTTTTGAGCTCTTTTCTTATGCAAACTTGACGAACTAAGATAGCAATTGTGTATGCGATGACAACTTTGTGACACACAAGTTGATTCCGAGATATACACCTCGATGGTATGTATGATATGGTGTATACAACTAATGTGCACAAGTCACGTTGCCGGCAATACTCAATGGCTAGTCTCGATGGGTAAGCAATGCAAAAGATGGTATATGATGGTTATCAATGCAATTGCAAGGTATGACAAAGATGTCGTCGATGTTACCGTCCGTCACGAAGATGAGTAGTCGACCAAAATGAGCGTTTGTTGTTGATGTCGCACCGCGCCTAGATAGCCGAAACACAAAAGGACACGGAAATCTCACTCAAATTGTCGAACTCAAATTCGAATGGTAGTACGGAGGTTGTGTCGTGGGATTTGGCGAGTGGAAGTGGTGGTAGATGGGGTGGGTAGGGTGTATGTAGGTGTGTATGGTGGAGGTGGTGGAAGGTGGACTGCAGAACTGCAGTTTCGGCAGAGGAAGCCGGATGATCCGGGCCAGGAGCCGGATGATCCGGGCACGTCCGGATGATCCGGGACTTGGTTCGGATGATCCGGGCAGGTCAACCACGCACGGGAACAGGTCGGGAAGAACACGAAAATGGGTAGAAATTTGACGATTTCGGGGATTTTGGATGGATTTCGAGGGGGAGAAGGTGGGGAAACACAAGATCCACGAGTTACACACCGAATCCACGGATCAAAAACAACAAAACATCATCAAAACCAACAAATCACAAAAAAATTTGGGGGGTATTTTTGTGGAGATTTTCGGATTTTAGGATGAAAACAACAAAATCAAGCTAGAAATCACGAGGTAGGGGTTCCAAAACGTGATCAACGTGGCTCATGATACCATATGATGTAGGGCGGAACCCTAATTCATCGATCTTTCACGTTTGGAGGGGATCCTACGGAGGAAACACGAAGAACACGCGGAAGCACGAGGGGAAACACGGGGAGAACGAGAGGGAAACACTCAACCAACAAGGAATCGATCACACAAGTGCTAGATCAACATACACACATGAGATCCACAAGATACATAGTCAACTAGGGTAAGGATACAAAGGAACCGTTCATCTCCCGGAGGAGGCCTTGAATCCACGAGGGGATCTTCCCGTAACGGGTCTTGTATCCGCCGAGGATCTTCTCCTAGGCGGAGGTCCCGATCTCCGAGGAGAAGTAACCGGTGGATGAGCAAAGGCTCTCACACAAATATGAGCTAATCAATGCTAAGTCTCAAAGTGAGGAGAGGGGTCCTATATATAGAGTGCAGGGCGAAGGGTACATGGGCTCAGCCCAACACGCGCATACTGAGCATCGGCCGGATGATCCGGACGGGGTCCGGATGATCCGGGCTGGTCCGGATGATCCGGGCTGGTCCGGATGATCCGGCGGGGACCGGATGAGCCGGAGGGTCGGTGATGGTCGCGAGGGGCGGATGATCCGGACGAGACCCGGATGGTCCGGCCGGGAGAGCTTCAGTGGCCTTGTCGTTAGTGCCGGATCGTCCGGACCGGGTCCGGATCATCCGGCTCTGTCCGGATCGTCCGGGCCTCCGTCCGGATCGTCCGCCTCTCTGTCCTTGTTGCTTTCTCCTCTCCGTCTTCATGCATGTCTTCCGCTTCGGTTCTCCTTGCTTCCTAGCCTCTTCATGGTTGACTCCTTGGTACCTGAGTATGCATAGAGTTTTCGTTTGAGGTAGCAACCATGTCTCATGTGAATCGAAGGAGAGTTGTGATAGGAGTGATGTCAACTCGGTTTCGAGAGCTCTTGCACGTGCTCGAGTCATAGGTCCTTGTGGGGTTGGATGTGTCGATGTAGAGTCCATGGGGATGATGGAAGGATGCTCCGCATCAGGAACTGCTCGGGAAGAACTCAAAAACGGGGCGAATTTGACGATTTCGGGGATTTTGGATGGATTTCGAGGGGGAGAAGGTGGGGAAAAGCAAGATCCACGAGTTACACACCGAATCCATGGATCAAAAACAACAAAACATCATCAAAACCAACAAATCACAAAAAAAATTTGGGGGTATTTTTGTGGGGATTTTCGGGTTTTAGGACGAAAACAACAAAATCAAGCTAGAAAACACGGGTAGGGGCTCCAAAACGTGATCAACGTGGCTCATGATACCATATGATGTAGGGTGGAACCCTAATTAAATCGATCTTTCACGTCTGGAGGGATCCTACGGAGGAAACACGAAGAACACGCGAAGCACGAGGGGAAACACGGGGAAGCGAGAGAATCACTCAACCAACAAGGAATCGATCACACAAGTGCTAGATCAACATACACACATGAGATCCACAAGATACATAGTCAACTAGGGTAAGGATACAAAGGAACCGTTCATCTCCAAGAGGAGGCCTTGATGTTCTTCCCTAGATAGGGGTCTTGAATCATTGAGGATCTTCTCCTAGACGGAGGTCCCGATCTCCGAGGAGAAGTAACCGAGTGGATGAGCAAAGGCTCTCACACAAATATGAGCTAATCCAATGCTAAGTCTCAAAGTGAGGAGATGGGGTCCTATATATAGAGTTTGGGGCGAAGGGTACATGGGTCACCCAACACGCAGCATGCAAAGGCTTTGGCGGATGATCCGGACGAGGGTCCGGATGATCCGTGCTGGTCCGGATGATCCGGGTGGGGTCCGGGATGAGCTGGAGGCTCGGCTGGTGGCGCCGACGGGCCGGATGCCCGGCTGGCGGTCCGGACGTCCGGGCGGGGTCCGGATGATCCGGGCCTGGGTCCGGATGATCCGGGCCTAGGTCCGGATGATCCGGCTTCAGGATGGAGCTTCTGTTGCCTTCGGTGGAGTTAGCCGGATCGTCCGGACCTGGGTCCGGATCATCCGGGCTCTGTCCGGATCGTCCGGGCCTCTGTCCGGATCGTCCGGCCTCTCTGGTCCTTGTTGCTTTCTCCTCTCCGTCTTCATGCATGTCTTCCGCTTCCGGTTCTCCTTGCTTCCTAGCCTCTTCATGGTCGACTCCTTGGTACCTGAGTATGCATAGAGTTTCCGTTTGAGGTAGTAACCATGTCTCATGTGAATCGAAGGAGAGTTGTGAGAGGAGTGATGTCACCTCGGTTTCAAGAGCTCTTGCACGTGCTCGAGTCATCGGTCCTTGTGGTGTTGTAGGTGTTGATGTAGAGTTCATGGGGATGATGGAAGGATGCTCCGCATCACGCGTGAAAGCCAAGAACAAAAGGGCATTCCTGGCATCGGTCAATATATGTGTGGAAGCGATATCTCCTCTATAGAGGACAAGAAATTTTGGGGCAATCAGGCAAAAAGCGCACGAGAAAATCAAGTACTTTCAAGGACTGCCATAGAATGGACAGATGTTCACTAAAACGGTCATAATTTTGTCATTCGGAGTCCGTGTCGGACCCATAAGTTCTCAAACTGCTCGCAGCGAGCGCGCGAATCCAAAAAAATACTCCCTCTTCCGCTAGGAGGCCCGGAGTGATGCAGAGCATCCTTCCATCATCCCCATGGACTCTACATCAACACCTACAACACCACAAGGACCGATGACTCGAGCACGTGCAAGAGCTCTTGAAACCGAGGTGACATCACTCCTCTCACAACTCGCCTTCGATTCACATGAGACATGGTTACTACCTCAAGCGGAAACCCTATGCATACTCAGGTACCAAGGAGTCGACCATGAAGGAGCAAGGAGGCAAGGAGAACCGGAAGCGGAAGACATGCGAGAAGACGGAGAGGAAAAAGCACCAAGGACCAGGGTGGCCGGACAATCCGGACGGCGGCCCGGACGATCCGGACAAAGCCCAGACGATCCGGACCCCGGTCTGGACGATCCGGCTAAATCAACCGAAGCCAACAGAACCTCCACGCTGAAGCCGGATCATCCGGACCCCGTCCCGGATCATCCGGACCTCCAGCCGGACGTCCGGCCCTGCGCGACCACCAGCCGACCATCCGGCTCATCTGGGCCTCCACCCGGATCATCCGGACCGGCCCGGATCATCCGGACCCTCATCCGGATCATCCGGCCAGCGCCTGCGCGCGCGTGTTGGGCTGAGCCCATGTACCCCTTCGCGCCAGACTCTATATATAGGACCCCCTCTCCTCACTTTGAGACTTAGCATTGGATTAGCTCATATTTGTGTGAGAGCCTTTGCTCATCCACTCGGTTACTTCTCCTCGAGATCGGGACCTCCTTCGGAGAAGATCCTTGCGGATTCAAGACCCCTACCTAGGGAAGAACATCAAGGCCTCCTCTTGGAGATGAACGGTTCCTTTGTATCCTTACCCTAGTTGACTATGTATCTTGTGGATCTCATGTGTGTATGTTGATCTAGCACTTGTGTGATCGATTCCTTGTTGGTTGAGTGATTCCCTCTCGTTTTCCCCGTGTTTCTCCTCGTTCTTCTGCGTGTTCTTCGTGTTTCCTCCGTAGGATCCCCTCCAAACGTGAAAGATCGACGAATTAGGGTTCCACCCTACATCATATGGTATCATGAGCCACGTTGATCACGTTTTTGGAGCCCCTACCTCGTGATTTCTAGCTTGATTTTGTTGTTTTCGTCCTAAAATCCGAAAATTCCCACAAAAATACCCCCCAAATTTTTTTGTGATTTGTTAGTTTTGATGATGTTTTGTTGTTTTTGATCCGTGGATTCGGTGTGTAACTCGTGGATCTTGTGTTTCCCCACCTTCTCCCCCTCGAAATCCATCCAAAATCCCCGAAATCGTCAATTTCCACCCCATTTTCGTGTTCTTCCCGAGCTGTTCCCGTGCGCGGTTGACCTGCCCGGATCATCCGGACCAAGTCCCGGATCATCCGGACGTACCCGGATCATCCGGCTTCCTCTGCCGAAACTGCAGATTCTGCAGCCCCATCCACACACATATACACCCTCCCTACCCCATCCACCACCATTTCCACTTGCCAAACCACAAGACTCAACCTCCGTACTACCATTCGATTTTGAGTTCGACTATTTGAGTGAAATTTCCGTGTCCTCTTGTGTTTCGGCTATTTAGGCGCGGTGTGACATCAACAACAAACGCTCATTTTGGTCGGCTACTCATCTTCCCTACGGACGGTAACATCGACGACATCTTTGTCATACCTTGCAATTGCATTGATAACCATCATATACCTTCTTTTGCGTTGCTTACCCATCGAGACTAGCCATTGAGTATTGCCGGCAACGTGACTTGTGCACATTAGTTGCATACACCATATCATACATACCTTCGAGGTGCATATCGCGGAATCAACTTGTGTGTCACAAAGTTGTCATCGCATACACAATTGCTATCTTAGTTGGTCAAGTTTGCATAAGAAAAGAGCTCAAAAGAGAAAGAGCCACTCAAGCTTTTAAGCAAAGAGGAAAGATAAGCAAAGAGCTTATAAGCAACAAGCATAGCATCATACAACATTAAGATTGTCATATAAGATCATCTTGGATCATTGCACCGAAATACCATACATATAGCATACTTGGGATAGAGATCGTTGCATTTTTGCCTAGTAGGTTGTGCACAAGCTCCGTATCCGCCTATTGTGCAATCGTGCTAGCGTCTCTCTAGTATTGTGCAACAAGAGCATTTTTGTGGATTCCACATTTTGGCTCATTTTTGGTTTGCACAATCCCATTTATCTATTTGCGTGTGTGTTTCCGTGTACCACTACTTGCTTGGTCTACTTATTGCATATGCGAATTTGCGAATCTTCTTCAACATTTTTTAGTCAAGCTAACGATTGCAATCCATTTTGTGCCACCATCCTAACCAAGCTCCACCAAAAGCTTTTACTTGTGTAGGTGTGAGAATCGACAAGGATCGGTACCAATAGTGCTATTTCATTATCCGCATTTCAGTGAACTTGATTCATCTTCAACTTCGGTCAAAGGTAGATTGGTATTCGTTCTTCTCCTTCCACAACTCACAATTTTTCTTGTAATGATGGATAGGCCAAGTTCTTCTACAAATCCTGATAGAGGCAAAGGTGTCCCGTCTTTCGATGAGATGGTGGATTTCGCTTTGGTGGAAGTCGACTTTGACGATCCGACTACGAACATGCGAGGACGTCGTGCCTTAGCAACCGCTAAACCAACTCCGAGAGGTTATTGACCACGCCGAACACGATCAACGACCATGAGGTCATTTCCTGCGAGCAAACGAAGAACAAGCAAGAAACTGAGATTGCAATCTGGATATTGCAAATATAAGATGAAAGCTTTATTGATCAAGGTGGGGTTACTGTGGCGCCTTTGTGCAGTCGTTGAACACAAGCGAAATGCAGCGAAGTTGCAGCTATGGCGAACTTTTAATCTAAACAAAACCCAAAGTCTAAGCACGCCCTAAGGGCTGTATATATCGGGAAAAGGAGGGAATTTCGTGGCCCTTGAGGGTGGGGTCCAAACCAACCCTAACTCTTGTTTCCCCACACATACTGAGACTCTAAAATAGCCTATACTTATATTTCGAAATTACATGGGCCCGCCCAATAACAAGGTGACACAGCACCTAGAATAGCCTATGGACGAATATTATGAAGTGGCATCTTGTATATTTTGTCCAAGGCTTCATGCACTCCTTATGGTGGCTTCAAAGTCCTGAAATCATCACTTGTAACTCCGTTCTTGATCCTTTAGCATGCCATCAACTCCATGCGTGTTCTTGCTCCAATGTTCATCCTTCGCAAGCTAGGCCCTTCATTTGTACATAAAACAAATGTATCCAATTTAAGCAGCATCATATTCTCTTGAACATTAGAATCATTACCAAGAAACGAATGTACCGGTAATTTAATTGGCGTCTTGTGAGCTCTAGTAATTGGTCCCGTATATGTAACAATGAGGGCTGTGGGTGTAACAATGGTATTGATGTCCTCATCATCCTCCCTTCTTGAAATGAAGTCGTCCTCGACGAAGCTCATCTTCCTCACCCAAATAAGGCTTCAAATCTGCAATGTTAAAAGTGGGACTAACACCAAAATCTGCGGGTAGCTCAAGTTTATATGCATTATCATTTATTTTCTCTAACACCTTAAAGGACCATCAACACGTGGCATTAGCTTTGATTTGCAAATTAGGAAATCTATTTTACATAAATGTAACCAAACAAGATCTCCGTGCAAACACAACATGTTTTCTACCCTTATCTCCAGCAAGTTTATATTTAGCATTCATACGCTCAATGTTTTCCTTAGTTAACTCATGCATTTTTAAAATCAATTCAGAACGTTCTTTAGCATCAAAATTAACCTTCTCCGAAGATGGAAGAGGCAACAAATCAATAGGTGAACGAGGTAGGAAACCATACACAATTTCAAAAGGGCACATCTTTGTAGTAGAATGCAATGAATGATTATAAGCAAATTCAATATGAGGCAAGCATTCTTCCCACATTTTCTTATTATTCTTCAAAACAGCCCTAAGCATAGTAGACAATGTTCTATTGACTACTTCAGTTTGTCCATCAGTTTGGGGATGACAAGTAGTACTAAAAAGCAATTTAGTCCCCAACTTAGCCCATAAACATCTCCAAAAGTGATAGAGGCGGAGGGTGTCCCGATCTTTCGATGAGATGATAACTATCGATTTGGTGGAGACGACTTTGACGATCCGACTACAAACGTGCACGACGTTGCGCCTTAGCAATCGCTAAACCAACTCCGAGAGGTTATTGACCACGCCTGATGAGGACATCAATACCATTGTTACACCCACAGCCCCTACTGCTATACATACTGGACCAATTACTAGAGCTCGCGCACGCCAACTAAATTACCAGGTACTTTCGTTTCTTGGTAATGATTCTAATGTTCATGAGAATATGATGCTGCCTAAATTGGATACATTTGTTTTGCTTACAAATGAAGGGCCTAGCTTGGAGAAGGATGAACATTGGAGCAAGAACAAGCATGGAGATGATGGCATGCGCAAGGGGACAAGAATAGAGTTACAAGTGATGATTTCAGGACTTTGAAGCCACCATAATGAGTGCATGAAGCCTTGGACGAAATATACAAGATGCCACTTCATAAATTTCGTCCAGAGGCTATTCTAGGTGCTTCGTCACCTTATTATTGGGCCAGGCCCATGTAATTTCGAAATACATTAGTATAGGCTATTTTTAGAGTCCGTATGTGTGGGGAAACAAGAGATAGGGTTAGTTTGGACCCCTCCACCAAGGGCCACGAAATTCTCCCCTCTTCCTCCATATATACAGCCCTTAGGGCACCGTTTAGACTTTGGGTTTTGTTTAGATTAAAAGTTCGCCATAGCTGCAACTTCCGCGTGCCGTTTGTGATCAACGACTGACAAAGGTGTCACAGAACCCCACCTTGATCAATAAAGCTTTCATCTTATATTCGCAATATCCAGATTGCAATCTCAGTTTCTTGCTTGTTCTTCGTTTGCTCGCAGAAATGCAGACCTTCGTGGTCGGGTTGATCGTGCTCGGCGTGGTCAATAACCTCTCGGAGTTGGTTTAGCGATTGCTAAGGCGCGACGTCCTCGCACGTTCGTAGTCGGATCGTCAAAGTCGACTTCCACCAAAGCGAAATCCACCATCTCATCGAAAGGCGGGACACCTTTGCCTCTATCAGCGCCGAGCACAATCAACTGACCACGAAGGTCTATTCACGCAAGCAATCGAAGAACAAGCAAGAATATGATAAAAGCAATCTGAATATTGCAGTATGTATGAAGTATTGATAAAGATGGGGATCCGTAAGCGGTCTTGGTCGGGTCGTTGGACACAAACGAAGTACACGAAGTTGCAATGGCTAACTTTTAACTAAACAAATCCCAAGTCTAAACGGTGCCCTAAGGGCTGTATATATGGAGGAAGAGGGGGTGAATTTCGTGGCCCTTGGTGGAGTGATGAGGACATCAATACCATTGTTACACCCACAGCCCCTGCCGCTATACATACTGGACCAATTTCTAGAGCTCGCGCACGCCAACTAAATTACCAGGTACTTTCGTTTCTTGGTAATGATTCTAATGTTCATGAGAATATGACGCTGCCTAAATTGGATACATTTGTTTTGCTTACAAATGTAGGGCCTAGCTTGGAGAAGGATGAACATTGGAGCAAGAACCAGCATGGAGATGATGGCATGCACAAGGGGGACAAGAATGGAGTTACAAGTGATGATTTCAGGACTTTGAAGCCACCATAATGAGTGCATGAAGCCTTGGACGAAATATACAAGATGCCACTTCATAATATTCGTCCATAGGCTATTCTAGGTGCTCGTCACCTTATTATTGGGCCAGGCCCATGTAATTTCGAAATACATTAGTATAGGCTATTTTTAGAGTCCGTATGTGTGGGGAAACAAGAGATAGGGTTAGTTTGGACCCCTCCACCAAGGGCCACGAAATTCACCCTCTTCCTCCATATATACAGCCCTTAGGGCACCGTTTAGACTTGGGTTTTGTTTAGATCAAAAGTTAGCCATAGCTGCAACTTGGCGTGCCGTTTGTGTTCAACGACCGGACAAAGGCGTCCACGAACCCCACCTTGATCAATAAAGCTTTCATCTTATATTCGCAATATCCAGTTGCAATCTCGGTTTCTTGCTTGTTCTTCGTTTGCTCGCAGAAATAGACCCTCGTGGTCGTTGATCGTGCTCGGCGTGGTCAATAACCTCTCGGAGTTGGTTTAGCGATTGCTAAGGCGCGGCGTCCTCGCCGTTCGTAGTCGGATCGTCAAAGTCGACTTCCACCAAAGCGAAATCCACCATCTCATCGAAGGCGGGACACCTCTGCCTCTATCAAGTGGTATCGATTTCCGGGTTGCTCGGTGAGATTTTACGATTTTTCGTAGTTTAGATCGAGTCGTCTTCATACCTATAGTCCACGAAAAAGCCAAAAAAATTAGGGTTAGTTCATCCTATCCAACCACCGAGCCTTTGCATAATCTTTTACGTATTTGCATTGTTGAATTTGCGGTTGCATCGTCGTGTCTAGTTCTTTGGTCTTAGAGTCTAGTCTTTTAGAGTTTGAGTTACGGTCATAAGTTGTCACGCCGCCGCCGCACCGCTTTGCCGCTTGAATCCGTATCCATATACCACCACCGCTTACTCCGCCACCGCTTGAATCCGTATCCATATACCACCACCGCTGCCATATATCATCACCAATCCGAGTCCCTTGCATATTAGGTT